>CANXYC010266301.1:0-26978 GCA_948193065.1 Aleurites moluccanus | reverse complement strand
GTAAGGAATATATCCTTATGTATGTCATTTATATTTGGGACCCCTGCTAGGGAGGGACGTTATATTCCCTAGTGTTATGCACTTTATGATAGTGCTGTGTTTAAAGTTAAAGTAACCTAAATCCTGTGATATCATATATGTGCTACCTGTGATTATATATGCTGGTTAATATATTTATTGTTAATATATTGGATATTATTATTATTATTATTATTATACATATGATATATTTATGTACATAAATATTTTAATACTATAATGGTGTTACTTTATACATAATGCATTTACTGCATTCTTATGTTTATGAACTCACTGAGTATTTTTATACTCATCCCTTTAGTGTTTATTGTTTTTCAAGTCTTCGGTGAGGCCCGTAGTCCATTGGCAACATTTTCTTCTGCCGTGGAGATCTTTGCATGTATAACTCCAATCTTAAAATAATGTAATAGACAATAAGTAGAACAGTTCCATGGTACTATAATTATATTATGGCATGTAGATAATGTTAAGTTTGCATGTATATATTTTTATATATTGAGTATAATAAATATTTGTGTATTCATATATGATTGTGGTGTATGTTATATATATATTGATGGAGATATTGAGATTGTTTGGAGATCCAGAGGGATCATGATGTTTAAGATGAGATTGGATATTTTAGAAGTGTTTTCTTGTTATTGATTTATTTGGCATAGTCCTATTTTAGGGGAAATGCTGTCGAATTTTCTTCAGCATTTTCAAAATTAATTGAGTTATATTTGATTGTTGCATGTCATATAGATTGTCATTTGGGTTCTACGTGGTACCGGTCGCCTATGCATCACCCGTACCCTAGGACCGTTACGACTTCCGAGATAGGTCGTGACAGACTATCTAACTAAGAATGGTCTATACATATGCGTCCTCAGCCGGAGCAAGAAGGAGAGATAGCCGAAGATGCTACGCTCACTCAAACCCTGCAAAAATATTTAACAACGTATGGTGAGTATAAATACTCAGTGGATAAATAAATATGAAGTGCAATAATAACTTAACCTGACAAATTGCCCATATTTGACGATTCTCCTGAAATTATTATAAATATTCTATAATGTATGACATAAGTATAAGATGGACAATTTAACATATTGGTAACACAGGATAGGGCCCAATAGCAAATATATATATAATCTCCCCAATAATTTCACCATTTCCAATAATATAGTCATAAGGAGGATCAATCCTTATGGCATAGAGCCTTACCCCTCTCTAGCTAGAGTCCAATAGTTACCAGTGTGCACACGATCGATGAATTTTTACCCACTGCATCATCGTAGCAGCCCTGTTAAGTTACCATATGCAATATTTTCCAAATAGCATGAATATGCAACCAATAGATAATAAATGATATCGAATAACATTAATATATATTTCTAAGTACATTTAGGATAATTCGGGACTGATTTATAAAATTAGCCTGTCGGGCCCGGTCGGGCCGATCGGCCCAATTAGGCCCACTTTGCCATATCGGTCAAAATTCAGTCCAATATGGTCAAAGGTCATTTGTTATATCCAAATATACACAAACTAAGTTAGAAATGCTAAGACATATTTAAAAACCCACCTGGAATGCAAAAGACCAAAATACCCTGGACGGGTCTCTCGCCTAAAGGTCCACGACTTTTTCTTTCCCTTTCAAGGACTCTCCTATACGAAACCCAACTCTCTGATAAGATTCGACAAAATCACGATAACTCAGTACATACATGAAAACCACAAAATTTCGTTCAAATACTCATTTTTCGTAAAAACATCAAAATAACTCTTTTGAAACTAACACCAAACCAATAAATCAAAATTTGTACTAATAAAACTTTAAACTTTAGTTTCTTCCCACACAACACAAATATAACACGTCAATAATAAACCAGATCAATTTCGGGTTCACGTTCAAGCCAAAGTTTCATGCCATAACAACCAAATTTCCAATACTCACAATTCAAGCAAGTTGAATAATTATGCATTCTTTTAAATAAAATCTTACATTTGTTACAATGAACATTTTTCTCATGTGGTCACATATTAATAAATATCCATATACTTCCACAAAGTCTACACAAGAAGCAATCCAATGGTGAATATATATATATAACCTTTCCATCTAAGAACATAGGCTTTCACATGAAACAAAATTTTTCAGATTCTGTTTTCCAAGTTTATTAAATTTTTAAGGTTAGTTATGAACTTCATCTCAACTTGGTATCTTCTAAACAAATTTAGATTATTCTCTTATCTTTCCAACGCATTAAGAAACTTAATTTTTCAAGTTCATTTGCCAAGGCTTGCCAGAAACTACCTAACCCACTCTGTTCCCATTTTCAGCAGGGACTAGCTATTTGCACCCAGAATTTCATTCATTTAACTTCCGATTTTGACTTTACTATCTTCATATGAAATGAAGCCCTATATGTCTAGTTTTATCTCCCATAAGAATCAACCAATTTCATATACAGGAACTCAAGTTACAGGAAAAACCATACCCGAAGGTCAATCTGCTTGCAGTCCCAGAATTTCACAATGTACCCATTCTTCTCATTCAATCCCACCATATACATACCTCATACATATTCAACCAAAGAACCCCCAACCCAACATTTTTTTCAGATTTTTAGGTCACCAAACTCTCATTTTTCCACCCCATTTCAGCAATAACAAACTAAAAATAAAAAGATCAAATCACAATATACATATTCATAACAACAAATTTTGAATCCATGAACTAACAACTCTACTCCATTCTCTTTAAGAGAAACCAAACCCACCATGGAAAAAACTTCAAGAAAAACTCAGATTTTTAATCCTCAAATAACTCAAACAAACCATTACCCCAGCCCTTAAAAAAAAAGAGAAGGAAGAAGACAAACCTTTGAGAAGAAGCTTGGTAGAACCCTAGCTTCCACCACTTAATCCCTTCTCACTCCGAGCTCCCCTCAAGAAGGGAGTAAGTCTTTATCACCAAAAAGAAGAAGAAATTTCTTCTCAGAGGCTGCTGAAAGTGGCTGGCTCTAATGGAGAAGGAAGAGGGAGAAATGGGAGTGAAAGGGTTTGGGAGGAAGAAGAATATGAAATGAAATAGGAGAAGAGAAAAATGAGTTTTTTATAAAATAAATTTTTTTTTCTATTTCCCCCCAAGGTGGCCGGCCTCTCTTCTCTCTCTAGCCTTGGATTTATTAATTTAATATACATGTATAAATTTATTTAACTAAGGTTAAAAAAATTATATCTTAGTTTGAGTGGAAGATGACATCATCATCTTCCATTCAAATTTTGGAAATTTCAATTTCAAAAATCCCCTAATTCTAACATGCCTTTTTAATTTAGTTCATCAACTATAATATACTGATTCTAACTATGACACATAATTAAATTAAATCATACCGAGGAGAAAATAAAATTTTGATCGAAAAAGTCAAAGTTACCATTTTGGTCAACTTTTGACCCAAATAACAACAAATTCACATTTAAATTCAAAAAATTCAATTTTTTTTTATCAATTATAAATAAATTAAATCATAAAAATGTCAAATTCATCAATCTCACATATTTCACGTATCACAATAGTGCGAAATGACCAAATTACCCATGAACCAAGAATTTTTCAATTCAGGATTCGAGTCAAAACCAATAATATGTTGAGTCATGTAAGCATAATATCATGAAGTTATCAACACATTGACATCAAAATCACATTTATAAATTCAAATAACATGTTATCACGCAAAAACATAGAAGCATCCCCTAATCCGGGCAAATGTCTAAACTCTACTGCTAAGGTTTCAACTGAGATGTTACATAAAATTAATAAAATTAATAATTAATTTGGATTAGGGTATATATATATATATATATATAATTAAGTTTATATTTGATAAAATTATTTATGGGAATAATAATTTTTATAATTTAGTAATTAAATAATAATTTTTAAGAATTTTTAAAAAATTAAATATATATCTAAATAATTTATGACAAATTGAAAAATAATTATTTTTGACTTTTAATATCAAAATGAAGTATATTTTACAAGGAATCTATTGAATATTTATTTATAATTTTTGAAGTTAAAATGAATATTTTATGAATTTTTAAATATTTAAATATATTTATAAAAATAAAAAATAAAAAAATAAAAAGAGAAAAAGTGTTAGAAAATAATAAGAGAGAGCCGCTCTATTTTATTGTTATAATTTTTGAATTATATTTATATTTTTTAATAAAAAATATCAATATAATATTTTCATTGTAATTCAGAGGCATATTTACACTATTTTCCTTCATTATATGCAAGTAATTGGCTGAAGAGGTTAAAAATATATGTGAAACACCTTATCAATTTTTTTAAGGTATATAATATTTCTGTAAGTTCAATTAAAACTTATATTATTTGGCGCTTATTTTTTATATTAATATTGAAGGTAATATTTAAATTTAATAATAATAATAATAATAGTTATAAATTATCTTAAAAATATAAATTAGTAAATAGCAAAGTCCTGTGAAAGGAGCCAAATAACCCCAACACGCAATTGAGCGTGCAAGAGGGAAAATATACCAGTTTCCTCTCTCTCCAGAAGCTTCCCAAACCATCAAAAACCCTACTAAAGACCCAGTTGCAGCTCGCTTGCCACTCAGAAGAGTTCTATTTACTGTCCTCTCTTCTTTTTGCCATTTCCCTGAAATTCCTTATCATTTTCAAGTTCCTTAATCATGCACCGGCTATCTAGGCGCTCCGTTTCTGCTATTCTACGCTCCGGTGGGCCACGTTACCGGAGAACCGCAGCTGCGGTTCCGCTCTCCGGCTCTTCTCACTTCGCCGATTCGGTACACTTTCAAAGTTGCAAATACTTCAATTGTTCGCTTTTTGCGTTTCAATTTGTAGCGGTCTCAATGATTTCTTGTTCTTTTTTAAGTGCGGCCTTTCTCTGAAATGGAGTGTGGATTATAATACTGATATAAATTTGTTTTTCTTATTGATGGATGGTTATATGTTTAGTTAATTTCAAATGGGTTTTATAAATTGTTGTTCTTTACAATTATATGATGATCCAGTGCTTTACTAATAAGTTATATGTTGAATTAATTTGGGATTTGCATTTGTTGAACAAATGATTTTTCTTTGTAGTTCTCTATAATCTTAGCTTCACATGCTTTCTCTATCTCTTATCAATCGTGGTTTATAGGTAGTTTCTTTTAATTCTTTATGACTCCGAGCAATTCAAATTTGCAAATTTGATTTTTTTTTTTTTTTTATGCTGTTGTACAATGCCTCTTTTGCTTACATATCAAATCAACTTATCTCTCTTTGTTTACTTTGGACGTTGAGCAGAATATAGATGGGGATAACAAAGCTAGATGGTACTCGGTTTTAACCTCTGGGGGACTGATACCAAATCAAGCCCGCCCTTTAACTCCAGTGAACTTGAAAAACTGTTTGTTTTTGGGTAATCGGTATGAGTCTACTGCAGCAGAATCTGATTCATCATCTCCTCCTCCACCAGTAGGTGAAAAATATGAATATCAAGCTGAGGTATGATGATTGTTGAACTTCAGGGTTATTCATTTTACATTTCAAGGAATGAAATGGTTTTAATTTGCCTTTTTTTTTCCATTACTGTTGACAGGTTAGTCGCCTCATGGACCTTATTGTTAATAGTTTATACAGCAACAAAGAGGTGTTTCTTCGGGAGCTTATTAGGCATGTTCTGATCTTCATCTCTCCTTACCATTCACGGAACATTTTTTTCCCTTTTTGAATATTCTGGGGGAGTGGGGCTTGCCAGCCATTCATGAAAAAAATTGTAGTGGCTGATGTAGATTAGTGATGTTTGATATGTTGAAATATGATTTGGAGTTTTTATCTTTGTTGCAATGGGGCTACAGCTAATAAAATACAAGCATTGAGCTATCGTCAATTTATATAAAATCTGATAAATGAATTGGATTGTAATATTCCATAGTTAGTGATCTAGTTCAATGAAGAGCATCAATGGTTATATGCTCTAGAGATGCCATTTCTATATTTTGCATTTCACACTGTGGTATTAGGCTGAGTGCCAGATTCCTGTTTTCTGCTATTTTGGATGGTATGAACCATGAATATTTTTACCTTCAGCAGTGAATAGTGACTCTTAAGTATGATGTCTGCATGGAATCTGAGGTCATGCTTTACTTCCTTGATCCTGTCCATTTTTTATTTTTGTGTAATAACTAATCTTTTGTTCATGACAACTGTAGTTAGTGTGATATCTCATATATCTCATTCTACTTTGTATTAGTGGATATTGATGCTTCATTGTTGAACTTCAAGCTACATAAAAGAAAAATCATAATGTTCGCTGCTGTTTCTTCATTGAATTAGTTGAAACTTATATCTAGCATCTAAGTTTTTGAGTGTATATGTTTACATCCATAGCAATGCAAGTGATGCCTTGGACAAACTGCGATTTCTTGGTGTCACCGAGCCAGAGCTTTTGAAGGATGCTGCTGATCTCGACATCCACATTCAAACTGATAAGGATAATGGGATTATAACTATTACGTAAGCTTTATGAACTTTTTGCTTTTATTTTCGGCAATTGATCTTCTTTCCTTTGAGCTATTCCAATGCATTGTCCCTTCTTGCAGTGATTCTGGCATTGGTATGACTCGGCAAGAACTGATTGACTGTCTAGGAACTATTGCACAAAGTGGAACTGCAAAATTTTTGAAGGCATTGAAGGTCAAAGCTTCTTGAACAATCTTTGTTGATTTTAATTTTTATGTTTGGGTTGTTTGATGGACTTAAAGGAACTTATATTTTTTTTTGGACAGGATAGCAAAGATGCCGGTGCTGATAACAATTTAATTGGTCAATTTGGTGTGGGGTTTTATTCAGCTTTTCTGGTTTCGGATCGAGTATGAAGTTAATTAAAAATTTGTTACTTTTTATGTTTACTGGTTACTATCATGTCATTCTTGAATTTAGTGGTTTCCTACACCTTTTGACTGATACATCTTATTATTTGAAGGTTGTTGTCTCTACAAAAAGCCCAAAATCAGATAAACAATATGTATGGGAAGGTGAGGCCAATGCTAGTTCATACACCATTCGAGAAGAGACAGACCCAGAGAAGCTGATTCCAAGAGGAACTCGCCTTACATTGTATCTTAAGGTCTAGCTTCTTTGCTAGATATGTGTTGTTTCCCTCTCTCTTAAATTTCAAGTCTTACCTTCTTTGTTTCATTCTTTGTCTACTTTCAGCATGATGTGAAGAGTTTTGCACATCCAGAGCGGATTCAGAAGCTTGTGAAAAACTATTCTCAGTTTGTTTCATTCCCAATATACACCTGGCAGGAAAAAGGATACACTAAAGAGGTAGGTTTTTTTTTTTTTTAAAAAAAAAAAAAAGAGTTATTGATATCTTGTGTGAATTGCATATGAAACGCATACATTTCATTGAAGACTATGACTTGTACATTCACTTAGTCATGACTGTATTATGTCTTCCTGCACTATGCTTAAAGCAATCTTTTTAGATTGTCAATCTTTCAAGTGTTTTCCATTTGACAATATTACTGCTAATGATGATAAGAAAACAAATTATGTCAAGCCTTGATCTTTTATGTTACTGGTTTGTTACAGGTTGAGGTTGATGAGCCGACAGAAGACAAAAAAGGTGAACAAGATGATACAACTGAGGTATTGAGCATATATTAATCATTTTATTATCCTTAAAAATTTAAGGTAGTAGCTTCTTTTTGAGTTGTGATCACTCGTTTTGCCCTTCCTGTAACAGAAGAAGAAGAAAACAAAAACTGTTGTTGAGAAGTACTGGGACTGGGAACTCACTAATGAAACTCAACCAATATGGGTGAGTTAAAATATTGATGTATTTGGATGTTGATGGTGCTACTTAAATGCCATTCTTTTAGCAAAAGGGGGTGACATCGTTTCTTTGGTGTGCTCAGCTTCGCAGCCCCAAGGAAGTATCTACTGAGGAATACAATGAGTTTTACAAGAAAACCTTTAATGAATACTTGGAACCATTAGCATCCTCACATTTCACAACAGAGGTAATAACTAGTGCAACTTCCATATTTGATAATTTTTTTGGTTGATCAATTTTATATATCATTTACAATGACTAAAAGTGATCTCTCTGATATTTGGGATCTTATTTTGTTTTTTACTTATAGAAAGGGTGGTAATTATCTTATGGTAAAAACCAAGGAAAATCAGGTGCCCTAAAGTTGATAGCCAAGGAAAAGCAGACCTTGTGTCCTTTTGACATAGTTGCTAAACCCTGTTGATGTGTATTGTTTCCTGAGCTGTTGATGATGGTTTCACAGGGTGAGGTGGAATTCAGGTCTATACTCTACGTGCCAGCCATGGCACCAACTGGAAAGGACGACATAGCTAATCCCAAGACCAAAAATATCAGACTCTACGTGAAAAGAGTATTCATTTCAGATGATTTTGATGGAGAGCTGGTAAGCAGGATGAGCATCCCCACCCCCCCCACCCCCCAAATTTTTTTTTTTCTTCCTTCTTCTCTCTTCTTACCAACCTAAAAGAAGAAACATAGAGAGAGATCATGTGTGTTTGCTTGTGCTTACATTTTTCTATTTTTGGTTGATTAGTTCCCTCGATATCTAAGCTTTGTGAAAGGTGTTGTGGATTCGAATGACCTTCCTCTCAATGTTTCACGTGAGATTCTTCAAGAAAGTCGCATTGTACGTATAACCAGCATGTATTTGTTATCTCAAAGGTTATAAGATTTTTGTCTGACTAATTTTATTTTTCTAATGTTTTCTTTTTGGTGCCCTTGAAGGTACGGATCATGCGGAAGCGCCTGGTTCGGAAGGCCTTTGACATGATTTTGGGAATATCCATGAGTGACAATAGAGAAGTATGTCCTTGTCTTTTCATCAAGTTTATTCACCGTCTTTACCTTATGAGATACATTGATTCCCCAATCCATAGGGGTGCAAATGAGCTGAGCCGTTCGTGAGAGGTTCAATGAAAGCTCGTTCGCGTTCAATTCATTTTATAAATGAGTCAAGTTCGAGTTTTACTTTAAGGTTCGATGAATAAATGAGCCGAGCTGGAGCAAAACTAAGCTCGGCTCAATTAAGCTTGTGAACAGCTTGATTTTAAGTTCGTGAACAAGCTCACAATAAGCTCGATTAATAGGCTCGAGAATAGCTCAATTATTATTGTTATTATTATTATTATTATTATTATTATTAGCCTAATAATTTTGGTACTCCCAAAATATTTTTTGGCACCCTTATAATTTTTTTTTTGTAATTTAATTTGACTAAAATACACTTACTCTTAATTTTCTTATCTATGCAACTCTTAAATAAATACTATATAATTATAATTATATTTTTGTAATAGTAATAGAATTTAAGATTAAGATTAGTATTAATATAATCTAATATTCTAATCTTTAAAAATATATTTTTTATTAATTAACAAAAATAAGATACATGTAATTCTCAATTTTATAATTGAATTTTTTTTTTTTATTAATTGGATGTTTTTATTTTTATGTTAATTTTAAGTATTTTTTGTTATAATTATTTTATTAGAAATGAATATTTAGCTATAAAAGAATTTTAAAATGAGTTGAGTTTGAATTCGAGCCCTACTCAATTATAATTTAATAAGTCGAGCTCGATTATAATTTACAAACAAGTATTTGATGAGCCGGCTTGAACTTGGCTCGAGCTCGTTTAATAATTAAATGAGCCATGCTTGAACATGATTTCTTGCTCGATTTGGAGCTTAAGCTCGGAAAAAAATTAACGAGCTGAATCTGAACAAGTTAAAACTCGGCTCGATTCGATTGCAGTCCTGCCTAAACATTTTGAGAGGATTTATTTTTCATTTCCTTCCCCCCTTTTTATCACAAATAATCTATCCTCCTTTTGTTGCAGGATTATGAGAAGTTCTGGGAGAACTATGGCAAGCACTTGAAATTGGGTTGCATTGAGGATCGTGAAAACCACAAGCGCATTGCACCTCTGCTTCGATTCTTCTCTTCCCAGAGTGAGGAGGAGATGATAAGCTTGGATGAGTATGCAGAGAACATGAAACCTGATCAGAAGGATATCTATTACATTGCTTCTGATAGTGTGACCAGTGCCAAGAATACACCTTTCTTAGAGAGACTTGTTCAGAAGGACCTTGAAGTATGTAAATGCCTTGTTGGAGAATCTAAGAACTTTTAATTGATCATGTTGTGTTATTCCTTCTTTTATGATGCACCAATGCTCTTTTGGTATTACTTCTGTAGGTGCTGTTCTTAGTTGATCCCATTGATGAGGTTGCCATCCAGAACCTGAAATCATACAAGGAGAAGAATTTTGTTGATATCAGCAAGGAAGATTTGGATTTAGGTCAGTTGTCTGAACCTGCAATTTTGAAATTTAAATTCCAGTTTTGGATTGATTGCCTGTGTCTCCCACCTGCCCCAGTAGCTTTATAGTTGGTTATGGTATTAAGTTTTAGATCGCTAGTCTTTCTTTTTTTTTAAATGTGATATGAACCTTGTACGGGACATGAAAGATATTTTCCCCCACGCATTCACATTAGATTATTGATTGCCATCAAGGACAGTGTGGTTTAAATGTTTGACACTTTCAGGTGATAAAAATGAAGAAAAAGAGAAGGAGATGAAGCAGGAGTTTGGCCCAACTTGTGATTGGATTAAGAAGCATTTGGGTGACAAGGTTGCGAGTGTACAGATCTCAAATCGCCTGAGCTCCTCACCCTGTGTTCTTGTATCTGGGAAATTTGGTTGGTCTGCCAACATGGAAAGGTAAATTTAACTCTTGTTGCTCTTGCTGATATGATTTTAACAATATTTTTCACTTTCATGTTTAACACAACTAAATTTCTTTTAGGCTAATGAAGTCACAAACTGTTGGTGACACGTCTGGCCTGGAATTCATGAGAGGCAGGAGGGTGTTTGAGATCAATCCTGAGCACGCAATAATTAAGAACTTAAATGTACTCTCTCTCTCTCTCTCTCTCTCTCTCACACACACACACACACACACACACACACTGAGACCTTATGAGTCAAACGGGAATGCCAACTTCTGAATCCTCTAATTGCTTGCAGGAGGCATGCCAGAAAAATCCAGATGATGAAGATGCACTGAAAGCTATTGATCTTCTTTACGATGCAGCTTTAATCTCCAGTGGGTTTACTGTAAGTGTTCAAGTTACATCCTTTAATAAAGAACCTGAAATTGGGTCTTGGTGTGAATTATGAAAATGCTTTTCTAAAATTTAGCCATGGGATTAATAAAATTGACCCTGGATAACTAAGACATTGTCGTAGCTCCAGTTTTTGTTGCTGTCTTAACTTATTCTCCAATTCACGCAGCCTGATAATCCAGCACAGCTTGGTGGGAAGATATATGAGATGATGGGCATGGCTATTTTAGGGAAATGGTCAACTCCTGTGGAACCATATCATGCCTTTGCTCAACCTCGCAACGTGGAGACATTAGAAGCTGAGGTGGTTGAGCCAGTTGAAGCAAGTGGTCAAAAGTGAAGATGATGAACACACACTTATAGTTTTGTTTCCCCATTTCTATTTTTGCAGACGCATATAAAATTTAGGAAAAGGTTTTAGGGTGTAGTTCATAAATGGCAGAGGAAGTTGGATGTAGAACGAATTGGACAGGCAATGTCTGATTAATATTTTTTTTTTTTTTTTCTCTATTTCTCTCCATGCTCTGGTATCTTCACAATTTTTCCTTTAGGGGAATCTTAACGAGTTATTTGACAAAAAATTAACTAATTTATTATAATTTAAGGGCAATGTTTTTCAAAATGTTAGAATTCAGTTGTGATTATTAGCGGTGGTATTGGTTTGAAGGATTGTTATCAAATTAAAATAATATTCAGTTTGAAAATTTTTTAAATTAAATTAAATTATTATTATAATTAAACTGTCACTTTTAATTCGGTTTAAATATTTTTGTTTTATTTGTTTCAAATTAAAAAAATTTATTATAAATCATTATTATTTTATTATAAATTTAAGGAAAGACTTCAATAAAATATTTATATTATAAAAAAATTTAAAAATAAGTTAATATTATATAATTTAAAATTTATATATTTCATTAATTAGTATATCTAAAATTTATATTTTTTTTAGTTAATTTTCATGGACAATATTTTTTAAAATTCTAAGTTAATATTAAATTAAAAAAATAATTTTGTTTAAAATAAAATCAAATATATATATATATATATATATATATATATATATATATATATATATATATATATATTGGTTTGAAACAGGAAAAAAAAAATCTCAAATCACAAATCGAATCGAATTTTCGATTATTCTATTTTTTAAATCAAATCAAACTAAATAAATTATAAAATTATCAATTCTTAATTTGATTTAGTTAATTTAATTCAATATAATTAATTCGATGAATTTGACTTTCACCTAATTATTCTAATTATTATGACGTAAATGTTTAGGAGATGATGAAATCTTTTTTAACTTTACCATAATTAGTATGTAGTAGATCTTATGTGAGATTTGAGGTTTGCCTTCATTCTAATGGGCTAAGTTAATCTCTTTTTTTTTTTGCTCATTCCATTTCTCTTTTAAATTCTAAGATGGTTTAATTAGGGTAAATTAATTATTTAATAGAATCCTAGAATTGCATAGGTAATCAAATGAAATGGGTGAGTATGATATGAATGTACGATTTTGTCAATTCAGTCAAAAGGTTTAAAATTAAAAATTTAATTTTACCTCATGGTAAAATATATATATATATATATATAAAGAATGTTTTACATACCTAAAATAGTGGATAGATGCAAATGACAATCCAAGGAGTGTTTGTTATTCTTAAATTCTATTTCTATTCTATTGTTATTATATTTTCTTAATATTTAGGTGCTCTCTCTCTCTCTCTCTCCCTCCCCTTTTATTTGATATTTCTTTCTCTATTATCATTAGATAATATAATTTTTGAATTCTTATATCATGTACAAGATTTACTATCCCCTTCATGTGTATTTTGTTATTTTTTATTTATTGTATATAAATATATTTTATTTTAAATCGATTATAAAAATTTATACTAAATTTTATGATTCGATTTAATTCGATTCACAATTCTCACTTTAGAAAATAGAAATTTTAATATTTGGTAATTTTAACTTTTTCAAATTATTAAATACACTATTTTTAAAGTAAAAAACTACATATATATTAACTCTCTTATTAATATTAGATTGCAAAAGAGAATTTTATTTACCATATGAGTTTCTTCGGACTCGAATATAAATTAGTTAAGTTTAATAAATTTAAAAATTACGTGGTCATATTATAAAAAAAAATAATAATAGATTGCATAGTAATAAATTAATCACTGTATAATATATTTTTATTTTAAAATGATTGAAAATTTATAATATATGAAATTTTACTTTCTTTTATAAAAAAATTTTGCCTTATATAACAATAATATTTACAATTATTCTAAAAAATTTATCGTAATAGTTTTAGATATAATTGTTTATTTACTATGCACTTGAGTATCAATCCAAATAGATGATAATAAGTAACAAGTTTTAGAATTACCAACTCAAAACCCTAAATTTATCCCCTCTTCATACGTTTGATAGTTATTATTTATTTATTTATTAGCTTTACCAATCCAAATGTAAAAACCTATTTATTAAAAAGTGAATTGTTATTCCCACCATTAGTAAAGGGTAAAACTCTAAATAAACCTTTAAATTATGTGATTATGCTCACTTAGGTTTTTTTTTTGGTAATCTAAATAAGTATTTAAATTTTTCAAATTAACTCGAATAAATCCAATTTAAATGAAATTTTCGTTTAAATTGAACTTATTTAAATCAAATTAAGAATTTAAGAGTTTATTTGTATCTTTTTTTTTTCAATTTAATCTTATATATTTTATTATTTATTTATTTTTTAATTTTTTTATTATACAATACATTATTTATTTATTTTAATTTAATAAATAAATAAATTATTAATAATATTATATTTAGATTAGATATTTTAGAATTTACAAAATTATAAATAATTTCATTTTATTTACCTTTTTAGTAATAGATAATATTATGAGAAGTAATTTTATTTTTACATTCCAGTTTAATTTGTAAATAAGATGATATTTTATATAAAAAATTAATTTAATAAAAAATTGCATAATATTAGATATATGTTATAATAAATGATAGATTTTGTATTTTTTTATTATCAATATTAATTAATTTAAAGAATTTAATTTAATATTTTAAAAAAATGAAATTAACTTCAAAAAATAGTCTAATTGAGAAATGAGTTTGCCCATTTTCTTAACTATTTGAATTTAATTATTAAAATAATACTATACACGATATTTTTTTCACATTTATAAATTTAGCTGAAACTTAATAAGATGCAAGAAAATTACCCGATAATGTTATATATTGTTAAAAAGATTAATAAAATAAAATTATTTATAATTTCTTAAATTCTAAAATATATATTCCAAACATAATAATATTAATAATTTATATATATAATTAAAAATTTAGAAAAAAATAAATAATTAAAAAAAAAGCAAAAATATAAATAAGTTTCTAAATTATTTAATTTAATCCAAAATAGATCCAATTTAAATGGATATTTAATCTTTTTATCCAAAACTTCTTTCAGCTAAATTAAAAAATTTAGAAACTTAACTATTAAAAAAATTTAATAAAATGACATAATTTATCTACTTATTTATACTTTTATTCTTATTAAAACTACTGGCTTTTGACTTTAACTACAATAATTAGGGGTGTTTATAAACCGCTCAACCTGTTTAATTTGGTCTGATTTAATTTAATTTAACCCGTAATTAAATCGTAGTTTATTAAATGTCATGAGTTGGATTAGTTTGAAATTTTTTCAAATTGTATTTTGTGTGTTGGATTAAATATTATATATGTCAATCCACAAACCAATCCAACTAAAATATATATATATATATATATATATATATATATATATATATAAAATACACTCACATATACTTTTTTATTACAAGTTAAAAAAACTTAAATTAACTTGAATTTAGTCCATTTATATGCACATTTATATTACATGTGTTAAGTGCTAATAAATATAACCTAATTTTTGATACTGTATTTGAATCTATTAGAAAACTTTAATTTCAAATATTTTACTTTTATGAAAATATTATCTCACAAATATATGTAAAATTTTTAATTTTTACATATTATTTTAAAAATTAAAAAAATTATATTCATTATTCTTCTTATAAGTTAAGAAAAAATTCACTTTAAAATATGTTTTAATTTAATAAAATAAAAATTAAATTTATATTATTATAAATTTTTTTTATTATTCTAGAAAAGGATAAATTAGCAATAATTTTCTAAAATTTTTATAAATTTTTTTTATATATTTTAATTTTAATTAGTTTAGTTTTTAAAATAACAAGTAAGATGTATATTTTATTAAATTTTAGATTTTTTTTTAATAATTTATTATTATTAAAATAAATACATGAACATCTCTATAGAAAATTTAAATTTGAAAAAAAAAAACTTACATCCTTAAATATCATTTAACTCATGAGATTTAATATATCGTAAAAATCTTTCTCATATTTTAAAATAAATTTATTTTTTTTATTTAATATTATTACACCGTTTAAATTTTGACTAAATATATTAGTCTATTTTGATTTTTTTATAGAATAGTAATTAATAAAAAATGCAAACTATATAACATATAATCGCATAGTTTGACCCAATCGATCCATAATTGTGAATTGAATTGGATTGATTTTAATTTTTTAGGGTTGAATTGAATCTAGGGGTAGCATCGGTTCGGTTTAAAGGATTGTTATCAAATTAATATCTTCAGTTTGAAAAATTTTCAAACTAAATCAAATTATCATTATAGTCAAACTGTCGGTTTCAGTTTGGTTTGATTCAGTTTGAATATTTTCCTTTTATCGGTTTCAAACTAAATAATTTTTTTAATAAATTATTATTATTTTATTATAAATTTTAAAAAAAAATACCGATAAAATATAATAATAAAAAATTTTTAAAAATACTTGAATATTATATAACCCAAAACTTATTTATTCCTTTAATTAACACACTCAAATTTAATATTTTTTTCATTTTTAATTAATTTTTATGAATGATTTTTTTTAAATTTTAAATTAATATTAGGTTAAAAAAAATATAATTATATATAAAATAAAATTAAATATATTTAATTATAATAATAATAATTATATATATAATTTCAATTTAAAATTAAAAAAAAAATATTAAAATTATAAATTAAATCAAATTTTTAATAAATAAATCGAATTAAAATAAATAAATTATAAAATTTTAATTTTTAATTTAATTCAATCAATTTAATTTAATAATCAATTGGATTGATTTAACATTCGTTCTGTCATAAATTATGAAATGAATTAAAAGTGATAATAAAACCGCATCAATCCGTTTCGCAAACACCAGCAACGGCGATATAGACACGTTAACGCGCTTAGCCGGTCAACTCCAGTAAAAACCACCGCCTGAACCGGTCATTTCTGCTTTAAAATAACTAAATAAATAAATAAAACAAACTCAGCCGGCTTCTTACAATTATTTTATCCACCTTTGTCCCTGGTGGAGTCGGGTTTGTTTCTGGGTTTTGTAGTTCTCTCTCAGGGGCAAAATGGTCTCATTATCTTATTTTTCTTCCCAAAATTGAAAAATCTTTCCATTTTCTTCTTTCTTCTTCATCGATACATCTTCTTCACTTCCATTTTTCTCAGGTGAGCTCTCTCTCTCTCTCCTCTCTCTTGTTTTTTTTTGGTTTGAAATAATCTATAGATAATGCTAAATTTAGTTACATGATTTTTGCTAGATCTTAGCTGACTTTGATTGTTAATTTTCGGAAACGCTCTTTTGATTCTTGGAGCAAAATTTTATTTTCTCTTTCCTTGTAATTTCTCAGTAACCAAACATATATTTTGTGTTAGTATGTGCTTTTCTTCTGTCTGATCTACTGCTACTGTAACTTTGATGACTTTTTGTATTTAAAGTGTTTTCTTATATATATATATATATATATATAACTTTGATAGATGTCTTGCTAATACATGATTGATTTTTTTTTTTTGTGTGTGTGTTGGTTTGTTTTGTTATGGAATAACTGATCTAGTCTCTTACTCTTTTTATGTGGTTATAGTTTAAGTTGGAATTTTAGTTGAATTGTGTGTTTTGGATATGAATACCAACTGCTGTTAATGTTTTCTTACAACTTATAAGCACCTTTAATAATGATTAAAGCAAAATAAATACTTGAAAAGGATCATAATAATCAATTTAAATGAAACTTCACTAGAGAGATGAATCATCTCATCTTTTTTAAAAAAAAAAAAAAAATTTTAACATTGACATTGCTTTTTAATAAATCTTTCTCTCTCTTGTATTATTTTATTTTATTTTAGGGGAATCTATAGCTTTTTGTTTTTTTTTTTTTGGTAGGGATAGTGTTAATGATGGTTCAATTCCCTATGTTGCCATAACAGATTAAGCAAATATTCATTGATGGGTGCATCATCTGGTTCTAACATCCATCACCAGCCTTCATCAAAAATGTTGCCTCCACGACAGCAACTCCGCCAAGGTGGACTACAAACATCTTTGTCCCTAGTCTCTTCAGATCCTCGCTTGTCTCCCGATCCTCAAGAACCCATATCAAACTCAGATAACATTCGTGAGTCCCCTACTGAGAGTGCTAGTTCTAGAGAAACTTGGCCTACTGCTGATGCTGTCATGGCAAAGAAGATTGAGAATGGAAAAGCAGAAAATGATTGCCCCGAACAGTCTGTCATTCGTAGAGTTTCTAGTGCTGATAAGATATCTCTTCGTGACATAGCAAGAGAGCGAGTTGATATCATTTCTGAAAAGATGCATCGTTTGCCTGATGAGTTTCTAGAAGAACTAAAGAATGGACTCCGAGTTATCCTTGAGGGAAATGGTGGTTCTCAGCACAGGGAGGAATTTCTGATTTTGCAGAAGCTTGTTCAAAGTAGATCTGATTTGACAGCTAAGACATTAATTAGAGCTCACCGGGTGCAGCTTGAAATCCTTGTTGCTGTTAATACTGGAATTCAAGCATTTTTGCATCCAAGTATCAGTCTTTCTCAAACATCCCTCATTGAGGTATTTGTTTTCAAGAGATGCAGAAATATAGCATGCCAAAATCAACTTCCTGCTGATGATTGTACTTGTGAAATATGTACAAACAGAAAGGGTTTTTGTAATCTGTGCATGTGTGTGATCTGTAACAAGTTCGATTTTGAAGTTAATACTTGTCGTTGGATTGGTTGCGATTTGTGTTCTCACTGGACTCATACAGATTGTGCTATCCGTGATGGACAAATTTGTATGGGCCCATCTGTTAAGAGTGGAGCAGGTCCAACTGAAATGCTTTTTCGATGTCGTGCATGCAATCGAACTTCTGAACTCCTAGGTTGGGTGAAAGATGTTTTCCAACATTGTGCACCAGCATGGGACCGAGATGCTCTAATGAGAGAACTTGATTTTGTCAGTAGAATCTTCCGAGGAAGTGAAGACGCTAGAGGCAGGAAACTTTTTTGGAAATGTGAGGAACTTATTGATAAAATGAAGGGTGGACTTGCAGAGTCAACAGCCTGCAGAGTAATTCTGATGTCTTTCCAGGGTACATATTTTGCTAAGCATTAAATTGTTAAATGAGTTTTGGCCCTTGCAAAATTTATGACCAACACGCTTGCAAGAGCTTTAGTGTGTGCATGCCAGCATAGAATGTTTGTTTCCAATTGATATTCAGTTACCGATAGGCATTTAGATATATGCTGCCTTGTACCAGTATTTGGTTTACTTTCACCGGTGTTCATCAAAATAATGTTTCAGTTTTGTGCTCCACTAGTACTTTCTCCTTTCCCCCCTTTTTACCATATCAAATTTAAGAATTAGAATTACTTTACTGTAAAGGTAGAAATAAAGTTTCTCAAGTAGAAGGGTATTTGCTTTATTCTGAGTATGAGGCTTTTTTGGATTGTAAGTATATCTCTTACAAAATGTGGAAAAATATTGGCATTTTTGTTTTCTTGTTCACTTGGGATAGTAAATATCTCGTTTTTATGTTAACTGGTTTATGTCATTCTTTGATTCTTAGACAGCACGATTGCAGTTTAATGTTCACACTGTCTTAAAATTCTTGATTCAAATTACTTGGTGACATTGGTCACATTATGTTCCTAACCCATTCTCTAAACCTCTAGAAGTTTGACTCTGTCTGCACTTTTTGCTGTATTCTATCAATAAACTCTGCTTGGTTGCATCTTTTGATATAGTAGAACTCATACAGACTGGTTTATGTATATTTAACCTGCACAGGTAGTACATAAATGGTTAGCTGCTAATCTAAAATTTGATAAAATCTAATTCATTAAGATTAAAACATGTAAATTCTTTTTTTGGTTTTTCCTATTTTTTATTTTTTATTTTTTAAGAACTTGAGGTAGACTCTCCAAAGAGCTTGGAAAATGGGGATGGTGGAAGACTAATATCCCCACAGGAGGCTTGTAACCGGATTGCTGAAGTGGTACAAGAGGCCATAAGGAAGATGGAGATAGTGGCTGACGAGAAGATGAGAATGTTTAAGAAAGCTCGCATGGCTCTTGAGGCTTGTGATCGTGAACTGGAGGAGAAGGCTAAGGAAGTGGCAGAACTAAAGCTAGACAGGCAAAAGAAGAAGGTTCAGATAGAAGAGCTAGAGAGAATTGTGAGGCTTAAGCAGGCAGAGGCTGATATGTTCCAGCTTAAAGCCAATGAGGCAAAACGAGAAGCTGAGAGACTGCAGAGGATTGCTCTTTCTAAGACTGACAAATCAGAGGAAGAATATGCTAGCAGCTACCTCAAACTTCGATTAAGTGAAGCAGAAGCAGAGAAACAATATCTATTTGAGAAGATCAAGCTGCAGGAGAGTTCGCGTGCATCACAAAGCAGTGGTGCTGGTGACGCTTCTCAGGTGTTGGCCTATTCCAAAATTCACGACTTGCTCAATGGCTACAACGGCCCCTCCAAGTCAGAATTGCAGCCGAATGAGCGCCATCATTTCAGGACAAATCCCTGAGCGGATACTTTCTTATTTGTTATATATAAAATATTAACTATGTGATTTAGGATGTCGCTCTGTTTCTGAACGAGTGTGAATGAAATGCTAGTTGGTTTCATTTCATTGTTGAACTGTTAACCCGCAGCTTCACTATTTGTAGAAATTAGCACTTAGCAAAGCCAATACTAAGCTGTAAGTGATTCTTTTTTTCTAGTTTTTCTGCATAAAATGTAAATATCCATTTTCTGTTTTTGCTTATTTAAGTTGAATTGTTTAGATGTTCTGTGGTTGTGAAAGTTGCATTTCTTGTCCATGCATGAAAATCTGAACAAACACTGTACGGAGTTTGTGTATGAACTCTTCTCTTCTCATTTTTGTTTCCCCCTTTTTATCCCCAACCTGAAATCAAGTGCAAGTTCCTTGCAGTAATTTTCCTTTTAATTTATGCTTGTACATTTCTCTGTTCAACTAACAGCAGAAAACTCAATGAACTGCTCAATTATTTTACTTATGCTTAAACCAGATAAAATTCATGTCCTGGAATTCAAACATGCTACATGTTGGGGTTCATTTTGGTGCGGGGCTCCTAGATGTATGAACAGGTGAAGATTTTTTCTTCCTATGGGGTTTTGCAGAATCCACGTACCCTCGATTAACATCATTGCCTCGCATTACAAAAGAAGAATTGGCACTATCAAATGTCATGGCAGTGCTGATTCCATGACATCTTATCAGAGAATTAAGACATACATTTGGAGTGACAACTCTAGCATTGTTCACATACAGACCTGATCTTCCTGTGTTAGTAATCCTGAGCAACCTGTTCGCGACGCTTGAAGGAACTAAAGTTCCATCTGGAAAATGTAACAGGTGACTTAGCAGAAGTGCTCTTGGGATTGAATGACTCTGAATGAAATCTTCCAGATAGTCTAGCCTGAGAGGAACTTTTGATAGTTCCCTATCACTTGGCATCAAGAAAGTTATTTCCCCGTCGTGCAGCGAGTTGGGTGTGCTGTTCAGGATCTTGAGAAGAATTACAAATCCATAGTAAGCTGATGCTCTCATGTCATCTATGGCTAGTTGCAGGTCTGTTTGATTGATTGGATGTGCGGATTCAGATTTTCCGATTACTAACAGTGGAAGAAGGATGAGAAACCAGAGAGCCATTTGGAGTGATGTGTTCTCAGTTTCAGCTGCAGGTGTAAAACTGAAAGGAGATCCGCTGTAAGATTTATATCTTCAATATCGTTTTTTTTTTAAATTCTTTTTTGTTCTTTATTATTTTTATTATGTTCTTGAGAAGGTTACATGCTTTCTGTTCTTAAAAGGTTAGTTGGTGGGTAGTTTGTGCATGAGGAAATTGTAGAGGTTTTCCATTTGAACTTCATAGGGAGAGCTGTATTAGTTTTCACAAGAAATGCTTACAATATTACTGTATACTATAGTTATTATGTTTTTTCAATACGAAATAATACACACAGCTAAAACAATCTTTAGCAATTTCATTAATTTATTTTAAAAAATAAATTACTTTAAATTTTTATTTATAAATTCATTACATTATTTTATGATCACTCAAATCACTAAATTGATGGAAACTGATAATTCATTAAGATTGATAATTATATATATAATAATACTATACACAATCCAAATAAGAAATGAGATTAATGAAATGAATCTAAATAGAATATGACATGGAATTATATAATCCATTTTAAAAATAAATTTCAACAAAATTAATAGATTATATAATTATAACTCAATTATTGACTTAATTTTCAATTGTTTTCTTTAGTTTAAATTTATGTTTAATACTAAAATAACTTTATACATTATTTTTTTTTAACAAACTAAGCTGAGTATTAATTTTGAGATTAAGGTTGAATTGAGTTGAGTTGTGAATAAATTGAAAAAATGGTTTTATATATAAGCTAATGTAATTTTTCTTAAGTAATTTATAATGAAAAGATGACATATAAAAAAAAAAGTTAATTACTATGAGATATCTGCATTTTAATCAATTATATTAAAAAGTTTTTGTATTTTTAAAATTATATTGAAATATCCCTGTATTTTAGTTCCGTTAAAATTCAAGATCTTTCTGTTAGAAAAACCATTAAATATATGTAAAATAACTATAATATCTTTAATTTTCACTCGAATGTCATCAATTTCAGTCACACCAACTCTTTCAATTTTTTTTTTCCTTTTTGTAAACATTTTAAAGATAACTACGTACATGTAGATTATAAAATTTTATTAATGAAATCATTATTTTAATGGAAAAAATACATGAGCTTCTTCGCTGAGCTTTTCTCTCAACAGAAAATATGAGCTCCCCTCATCGTCTCTCCAGGATTCTTTGCTCTCTCATTGTATCAGCTCTGGTGACCTCATAGGTAAAAAAAACTCTGTGAAAATCTCCATCCTTTTGACCCATGTATACTACCAGGTGTCTTTTTGGCACTGTTACCTATTTTTCGAGAATTGGGTCTTCTCCGACGGATATGTAACCCGACTCAGGTTTTGCAGAGCATAGTAATTTGGCTACGTTTATCAACCAACGTCCCCAATTGATAAGCTTCGAGAGGGGCTTAGACCTGCATGTTTGCCCCGATGAGCATAGTCGATTAGACCTGGTTATGCTTTGGGTTCGCTAAAAAATCCATTTGGAGATCTAGATCAACCACTTTCCAATTCAAATCTTTTATCTTTCTTGTGAATTGTTTAGGGAGGGAGAAAAATAACAACAAAAGCTAGGATTTTTCTAAAATAATATGCGAGTGTTTTTGTTAGAGAGTGGTAAGGTTTAAAAAAAGGGCCATGGGTTGGCGATGGATATGGTCCCATGCTTACCATAGCTGCTCACGCTAATATTTTCGGCATCACCATCAACAAGTACCAAGTGAACTGTGCACGATTACACAATAAGAAAGCTGGCCTAGATTCGCTCTGTGAAGTTGTGTGTGGGAATTTCCTCGAGGTGCCATTTCCAGACAATAACTTCGATGGTGCGTACTCGATTGAAGCTACCTGCCACGCACTGTAGCTGGAAAAGATGTATGCAGAGATCTTTAAAGTTTTGAAGCTTGGATCTTTGTGTCATATGAATGGGTCATAATTTTATTTTTTTTTTCAATTTTCTCTTTAGGAGTGGTTAATAGGGTTGTTTGATTTAGCAAAAGAAGAGATGGGCAATGAGAGTAGAAGTGGAAATGTGGGATCATGGAAAAAAATCTAAGCTTAAGAGGAAGATTTCTGGTTTTGTAGTCTAATTTGTGATTATTTGTTTGATTTGTGTCTTCAGCAATGTTTTCACCATTTTTAGGGTTTGGTTAGTTTGATGGTAGAAAGGAGAGAGAGAAGGATATTTTAAATATTAAAATAAATATTTTAATTAAAATTTGACTTTTTAAGGTTTGAGTAATGTAAAAAATAAATAAAAAATGGACAGAATGACCTAATAGTGTTATGGAGATAAAATACAGAGACTTTTTAGTATAATTTTGAAAACATATAAATTTTTTAATATAATAAGCCAAAATGTAGGAATCTAATTATAATTAACCCAAAAAAATAATATCCAAGTTGCATGTTATATAGGAAGAAATGACAAAGGTGTAGTCAACATCAAAGAAGAAGGTGAAAGGTAAAGGGGAGTGCAAGAAAGAAAATTGTTATGTAAAGGGATGGGAGTTAGTAACCCCATCTTTGTACCTTCTTCTTGGTACCTAAGGGAGCAAATCAACGGAGTCGTTGGTAAGCAATTTGATATTCGACTCGATAAAAATTTGTTAGTATTCAGTTTATTTTATAAATAAGTAAAATTTAAGTTTTACTTTAAAACTCGATAAATAAATGAGTCGAGGTTGAATAAAATTAAACTCGGTTAGATTAAACTCGTGAACATATTAATTATGAACTTGCAAATTGACTCGCAATCGATTTAATTAATAGGTTGGAAAATAACTTTATTATTATTATTATTATTATTATTATTATTATTATTATTATTATTATTAGTCTAATAATTTTGGCACTCTAAAAATATTTATTGTCACTCGAATAATTTTTTTAAGGGGAAAGTATAGATAAGTATTCTGTAGTTTCGCGTTTTTAATATTTAGGATATGTAGAATTTTTATGATAATTTGAGTTATGTGGTTTTCGTCGTTAAATGTTTTAGTGATATTTTGTCTAAAAACATTAAATTTGCTGATGTGGTATCACATCAGAAATTAAAAAAAAAAAAAGGATAATCCAATTTGAGTTGACAAAATTTTTAATAAAATTTTAAAAATTAAAAAAAAAATTATTAATTTTTATTATATTATTTTATAAATTTAATATTGACAATTAAATTAACTAAATAGTATTTTATACCAATTTTTAATAATTAAATTATAAAATTTTTAATTAATAAAATTTTATATCAACTTTTAATAATCAAATTACATAATTTTTAATTGAGAAAATTTTATATCAACTTTTAATAATCAAATTATAAAATTTTTAGTTGACAAATTAATTTTTTTTCTATTGTATTATCTATTGTAAAATGTAAAAGAATTTTTAGTTGTAAACTAATTAAAATTTTGTAATTTAATTATTAAAAGTTGGTAAAAAATTTTATTAATTAAAAATTTTGTAAGTTGATTATTAAAAGTTAGTATAAAATGCTATTTAGTTGATTTAGTTGTGAATATTAAATTTATAAAATAATATAATAAAAATCAATTAAAAAATTTGTTTTAAATTTTTAAAATCCTACTAAAATTTTTATCAACTCAAATTGGATTATTCTTAATTTTTTTTAAAAATTTCTGACGTGACGTCATATGAAAGACACGTCGATAATTTTAATGCCGTTAAACAAAATGTCATTAAAGTATCTAATGATAAAAATCATAGTTGTTGAATTGTCATAAACAATTTCACAGATTCCGAATGCTAAAAACGTGAATCCATAGAATACTTATATGTACTTTTCTTTTCTTTTTTTAATTTAATTTGACTAAAATAAACATATTCTTAATTTTTTTATCTATGCAATTCTTAAATAAATATTATATAATTATAATTATAATTATACTTCTGTAATATTAATAAAGTTTTAAATTAAAATTTTATTTGTATTAATATAATATAATATTCTAATTTTTAAAAATATATTTTTTATTAATTAACAAAAATAAGATACATGTAATATTTAATTTTATGATTGAATTTTTTTATTAATTAAATATTTTTATTTTTATGTTAGTTTTAAGTATTTTTTGTTATAATTATTTTATTAAAAATAAATATTTAGCCATAAACAAATTTTAAAATAAGTAAAATTTAAACTTGAGCCTAACTTAATTATAATTTAATAAGTTAAGCTCGAGACGAATTACATTATAATTTATAAACAAATTTTTAATGAGTCGGCTTGAACTCGGCTAATAATTAAATGAACTGAGTTTGAACATGATTTTTTGCTTAATTTAGAGTTTGAGTTTGAGCTTGAGTTCGAAAAAAAATTAAAAAATTGAGTATGAGTAGACTAAAGCTCGACTCGATTCGGCTCGACTCGATTCAATTACAGCTCCGTTGGTACCAAACTCCAACTCCCAGCAAATTGTTGCCCTTTTTTCTGCTTCTATTTGCCTATCTTAGTTGTGTCACTTGACCAATGACCCTAACACTACCCACATTCCAATTCATAATTTTAGCATTTGCTAATTGCAGTAATAGTTGTTGGGAGCTCATCCACAATAATAAATAAAAAATAACTTAAAAAATGTATAAGTGAATATCGAATTTAACATTAATCAATTAAGATTTTAATACTCATTCATCTATAAGTATTCACATATATCGACTAAAAAACTTTTTAATATTTTAACTAAAATTAAAATAACTCTTCATTTTAATACATGTCATACTTACTCTAATCATAAAAAATAAAATAATATAAAATAAGATGATAAAATTCAAATTTCATTGAATTTTAAAATTTTTCATATATAAAAATTAATGATAATATTCAATTATTTTCAATATTAAAGTAACTCTGAAATTTTAATTTTGAATTAATATATAAATTGATTCAAAAAAATTGTTAATTGACTAAAAAAATAAACAAATAATTTTAATTGTCAATTAATAATATCGATAATTTTTTCCTTCAATTTATAGAAAATTATCTCTTATATAAATTCAATTTCTATTAATTTTTTCAAGAAAAGAATCAAAATACATGTAATTGCTTAACCCTTTTTATTTAAAAGAATTAGTTTAGAGGATATGAACTTTAGCTAGATAATGTTCATTGCTCAGCACCAAATTCCCATGCCTCCCCTGAATAAGCTTGAGAACCATATGACTACATTAAGAGAGATTTTTGTTATGGCTAATAATTTTTCTCTTAACCAAAAAACAAAAGAAAATTAATAGTTATATTAATATATTAACTCATTAGTTTAGTATTTTAAGGAGATGGTCAAAGTGTTGAATTATGATATCTTTCTTTACCATTTAATAAAGTTAAAGGCTTAACTATATAATTAATGAATTAATATAATAAATTAAACAAGCTGTGATTAATGATTTGTAAGGAGACTGAGGGGAATCTTTTTCGTCTCTTTCTCCACCGTATGCTCACATGGCTCGCAATTCACAAATTAATACTTTTTATGTTTATCATTATATTATACAATCCCTTCACTTTATATATATATATATATATATATATATATATATATA
>CANXYC010266253.1:0-12937 GCA_948193065.1 Aleurites moluccanus | reverse complement strand
AACAAGAGAAAGATATTTAATGATATAGAAGTATGCAATTGAAATCCCTTGTCTATGTATGAACATGGAAATTTATGATGTTATGTTCTTGGCATTTATGAGTATGGTGATCTGTGAGTTCTACGGGTTTATGGTGGCCTTAAGCTTACTCTTGCCCTAGGACCGTCGCACCACTGGAGTTGGGGTGTGACAAAAAGTTTTTCACAAACTCTTGCCATTTTTAATTTTTGGTAAACCATAAATTTTTTAAGAACAGGGGCTATTAGGATTTGAACATTTGACCTTTTATACTATAAAATAAATACTCAACTACTAGACTATTAACATAGTGACTTCTCTCTAGCATTTAAGTTAACTTGTTAACAAATTAATTTCTCAAAATACTATAGAATTCTCAATTCTGGATATCTTTGTATAACAACAATACTCCTATAAGTTTGCACTCTCAAGAATCCACAATTCATGAGTCAAAGTTTTTAGCAAATCAACAAACCTTAAATAGTTTCATCTTATCATTGACTATTTTCATTTTTTTATTTCAAATTGACTTTAGAATCAAATGCTATGAAAAAACAATTAACTTCTTAAGCATCAAGTTAGAGATTTACAAACACCATAAAATGAAAGCATATAGAAAAGGAGAAAGATTCAATCTCAAATAAAAAAAAATAAAAAAAAAATGAAAGATTAATACAAAGAACATCACCATTTACATGCACCAACTATTGCAAAATTAGACTAATAGAATAAAAACAAAGTTTTCAACTATTGCAAAATTAGACTAATAGAATAAAAACAAAGTTTTACATACTTATAGCTCATAAATAATCATAAATGCCACAACGCCAAGAATTTGACTGAGGCTCACTATAATTGGTTTAAATACTTCTATTTAATGAAATATGCAGTAAATAAATACTTTGATTTCTTTTGATTATTTGTTATAATGAGATGGACCCCTTGTATTCAAATCATAAAGTGTTGGTCTTACAATCAAACTTGATTATTTCAAGAAACTTTACAAACATAAATAAGCAGGCATATTCATGTCAAATATATGTAAATCAATTGCTAAATTCAATTCTCAAATTGTAGAAATCATGAACTTCAAAGAAAAGACTATCAGTTAACTCGAAACTACTAAAATAAATGGACAAGTAATAGAAATAAGATACAAATGAGAGAAAGACACATGGGTTATAATGCTATATCATATCAACAACAGCTTGGCTTGAGAGGAACTCAAAAACTCTATCACTTACAACCACAAAGAAAGGATGGTTGGGCATGAGTTGAACAACGGAAACTTCTGGATTAGCAATAACACTGATTGACTCAGTTGTACTATTCCCTACGCTTCTTGTAAATGCAATCCTTGGATACATCCCATTCTGCACTCACAACCTTGGAGGATCACCCCATTGACTCTCCTCATTGTCCCACACCTGTATATTATGATCCTTGTACTTTTCCATTTGATTAACACTCAATAACTATATTTCAATAACAAAATTTTAATATTCCAATAAAAAGCCAAATCCATTTTTGTTCTTCATTATATTAACAAAAAGAATGCACAAATCACAAAATCAAACAGAAAATTAAGTCATACCACTACTAAAGCAATAACTGAGAATATGCTAAGATGGATTTCCACCGAAAATTCAAGAAAATTTGAGAAGAAGAGTAAAATTATTGCGTGAGGAAGAAAATAAAAGAGAAAAAGAATGAGAGAGATAACTCAAACAAGAAAATCAAAATCATAAACAAAAAACTCTAAATAGGAAAAAAAGAAATTAAAACAAGACAAAACGTGAGTTTGGAGAATAATAGTCACGGACGGCAACCAGAAAATGAATTTTCTACAAAGCCAAAGCCAAAGCCAAAATTAGAAGAGGCTTGAAAAAGTGAGAAGAAGAATCTGCATGAGGAAAGAAAATTTGTGGAGAGAGGATTTGCCAAGGAAGAAAATAAAAGAGCAAAAGAGTGAGAGAGAGAAGAAGAAAGGAAGATCCAAAAATAAAAAAAATTACCGATTTAATAGGTAATCAACTTATATTTTATTATAACCAATTTAAAATTGACTATTTCAAACTCAAGTAATTTTAATTGAGAAAAACTCAAGTTACCATCGCACACACCCTTAAATATCACCTCTTGGTAGAGGTGAAAAATTCTGATTTGCCGCTATTCTAAGAATCACATGAAGTCTGATAGACAAGCTGACGTTACCTTCCCAGTGCAGGTGAAAAATTGTAATCTCCAAACTTGATCTAAACCAATCCACTCAAATTCAATCCACAATCCGCCTAAATTCACATGCAACCCAAAAGGCCTAAATTTATATGAAACTCGAAATGACCGAGTTTGACCAAATTGCAACTCGCAACCCGTAATGTGTTCCATGAATCAACCAATGGATGGCTCAATTAGTTGATCTGGGTGGCTCAATTAGTTGATCGGTTTGATCCGCATGTGAACGTAGTGACCCAACCCGATCTATCCAGAAACTGAAATAACCCTAACCAGCCCGACCCATTTACTCCTTTTGGCATAAAATTAGTACTGAATTTTATGGGAGCTTCCAAAATAAGATAACCACCACAGCAGTTTTGATTTTCCAAATGTTAAAACCACGAGGTACTAAAATGGATATGGAATTCGAAAGCAAATAACAATCTTTTGAGTGAAAACATTGCATCACACCACTGCCAAAATTCAAATAATTGGAGTCATTTTTCATTCTTGCAAATGAGATTCCCAGCAATCCCAACCATTTACTAACACCGTTTCCTCGTCATGTGGACACCAAACGATTCGATCTTTCATCATTTACAGACTACTGATTACAAGATATTCAAAATCACGAGTGATCTGATGCATTACACAAAAATGCCACCTAGTCTAGGTGCCAAGCCCTTGACCATTTTATTCTCAAGGAGTCAGACGAAAAGCTCATCTTCATGCTCGAAACAACAGCCATTCGTTATCCATGAGAAAGCAGCTGACCTTCTGTTGATCTTGCTAGAAAAGCATCCACATCCAAAAACAGCTGTCTCAATTAAGTCGATACAAACCTCAAGCATAGCACCACTGTCACATGCAATGGCAATTAGAACAATATATTGAAGCCTAAAAATTCAATTGCTAGGATCATATCAGGTTGCTCGATCATAGGGTACACTTGGCTGGGGTTAACAATCCCAAAGCCATACTTCCTAAATCCAACCACTCTAATAACTTCTCCAGGGGCAATTAAAAAAATAACAACAATATATCAATTCAAAAGACCTTATCTCAAGGTAATGCAGAAAGCTCAAAGTCTTACAAGGTCATTTAAGGGATTCAATCATTCAAGTTACATTATGCTCAAAGATTCTTCTTTCATCTGTAAGAAAAGATAGAAAATTGATGATTAGAAAAGACAAGTGTATAAAGAGAAGTTGGGGGAAAAAAGGAAGAAAAGGCACAATCAGTCATTCACATGAAAGAAATAACACAGCCAGAATTATACCCATACCTTGTAGAAAAAAGGTAATGAAATAAAACCTTGGTTTCACAATTTGGCGCATAATCTACTATGCTCATACGTTGATGCTATTTACCTCCACCAACAAGGCTGCACAAAACTATTACAATGTTAAAACAAGCATGGCACTGAAAATGCTTCAAATTTGGTATTATAGGAACTGAGTTAGAGCAGAGTTACTGGATGAATAAGAGATTCTTCTACAGTTAAGGGGTACATGCCAATTCAAAGGGGGAAAAAGAATTTTGCAATAAAACAAACCAACATCATAGTCCAGCAGTTACAAATATGGCTCAACTTCATAGCAACTTTAGAGTAGTTAGAGCTAAGATGAATATGGTTACAGACTTAGAGCCAAAAGAAAGCATATTTGCTTGGCAATGACACAACAAGCACACTCGCGAGAGTGCTTATATATATATATATATATGGATAAATAAAGAGACTTAAGAATATATGAGACTTGTTTAAAAGAAAATCAGTCTACAAATTAAACACAACCTCTACATCCAGAAAATACTAGCCTGGTAAAACTATCCCTCTATAATATGGCAGTATGTAATTCCCACTCTCCATCCATGCTCACTCCTAAGAAGAAAATGATCTCTTACCACAACCATTCAAGATGATGTGAAAATTAAGAATCACATACCAAATCCTTATCTTCTTGACATTGGCATAACTACCTCACTAGACTCGTACGCTCTTTAATAGATCATAGGACAATTCAGCAAAGAACCAAAATTAAGTATACCAAATCCAAAAGCTGAGGTGACTTATTGACTCATCATCATTCTAATGAAGGAAGCATCTATAAACCAGATTTCCATCTTGAATAATAGTTAAATTAGAATTATTTCCCAAGATGCAAACCAAGCAGAAAAAGCAACCATAGGAGGAGAACAACCCTTAAGTATGGCCCTCCAAGCAAAATTAAGGGTCTGCTATCATTAGCATAGGAAAACTTACTCCAAAACAACCTGCTTTCTTAATTGTTCATATGACTCCATCTCAACCTTCAAAGAGAATCACAACTTGTATAATAACCAAACAAATCTAGACTCCAATTGCAAAAAATAAACTCGTACACCAGTTCACCATAACATCGCCATTTTTTACCAACAAGAGACATCCAAAATTGCATCTTTAATTAGAGAAGACGCCCACCCAAAACATAATTACTCTTTTGAGACTTCCCACACCAGGCATCATGCCAAAACATAATATTTTCCCCATTTCCCACTTCAAAGGTAGTAACATCTGCCAATTGAAACCAAATATAACTAAACTATCTTAATGACCTCTTTCAATAGTTATTAAAAGTACAAGGTGCATTGAAGCCTAGCCTTTGAGAGGTGAGACAAAAGAAAACATATTTAATAAAAAAACTTTCAAAACTGACACCATATTTTCATAAGAAAACTAATTGCAGTCAACACTCCTTTCTTTTGGATCTAATAAGCACGTTTTCCTTGGCTGAAGTATCGTAACATTCCAGTAGCATTATGACACTTCAGCCATCTCGCTTTTATCCGATGATCAACATCCATCTTGCTTCACCCATTTCTTTGAATACCTAGGCATCTAAATGTGTACTTTGAGGCAATATCACTTCATTCAAGGTATATCCATCTTGCCCTCCACTTCTTTCGATGCTAAAATTGCAATGCATATATTTTGTTTTTGTCCTAATAAGTTTTGAAATGAATCAGTTTATGAGAGAATATTTGGATGTGTATTATTGAATTAGTTGTACATGTATATATACAAGAGAAGGTAATCTAAATTAGGAAAGAACACCTAATTCTACTCCTACAATCAAGCTACAGATTCTAGTTTTCCTTTTATATATTTATGTACACCAACACTCCCTTTCAAGTTGAAGCATAGATATTAACCATGCCCAACTTGTTACATATATAGTCAATCCGAGCTCCATTTAAAGCTTTTATGAAGATATCCCCGAACGATTCCCCTCTTTTGATATATTCAATAGAGATGCTTTTCTATTTAACCTTTTCACAAACAAAGTGACAGTCTATTTCAATATATTTGGTTTGTTCATAAAATACAGGATTCAAAGTAATATGAAGAGCAGTTTGATTATCACACCATAGTTTAGCAAGAAGGGAGGTCTTAAGAGCAACTTCATCTAATAATTGATGTATCCACATAACTTCACAGACAGACAGCGTCATAACTTTATTTTCTATTCAGCATTCGATCGAGAGACTACATTTTGCTTCTTACTTCTCCATGATAATAAATTTCCTCCAACAAAAACACAGCATCATGTTTCAGAGTCGTTTTGATGGTTTTTAGGCATTTTTTCTATTTTTAGGGATATTTTCGTTATTTTTGTTTTAATTGTGTTTAGGGTTTAATTAACACCTTATAAAAGGATGTTTAATTAACACCTTATAAAAGGATGTTTTACTGTTCCTTTGAAGGGTTGAATTTTGATTATTTTAATAAACACAGTTAAGAGAGACGATTTTCTTTTTTATCGATCCAATTTTCTGTTTAGCCTCAATTCCTTGTTGTTTGGCATCAATGAGTGTAAGATCTACCATATTCATGACCCAGAAAATAAGTATTATTTTCTAAACCAGGAACACATCGACTATAAGCAATATCATCTCCAGTGTCGTTTTTTCCGTATTCCGGATCTCAAAAATTTACTATGGAAAGAGTATGCCTTTCGCGATCACCGTCAACGAAGAGTTGCTTCGAACTCTATAAATTGTCATCGAGGAGATAAACCTTGGCTTGCTTTGATACCATCTGACGAAGCGAAGAAGCGGGAAATCAAGGCTAGAACACGTCTACGCCTTAAACGTTCTTATGTCCACAAGGAAAATAATTTTTGAAGTCCACCAAGAATAAAATAAAGCTGAAACTTTATTAATAATGATGTATCTCCCTAAACTATTACATAATAGACTTATTTATAAAGCACTAAATCCTAATTAAAAACTAATAAAATTATTAAATAGGAATTCTAACTGTTATAGAATTACTTGAAAAACAAGAAAAGTAAATATAATCTAATTAGAAAATTAGATAAGTATAATAAATCTAATCAACATAGGAAATTAGATAAGTGCAATTAAAATATTTATAAAAAATAATAATTATCACCGCATCAGAGAGAGACCAAATCCCACATATCATTAGTATCTAAAGCTATCAATTCCTCTGCCGTAGAAGCATGCCAACCAAGATGAGACAAGACTTCAACATCAGTTTTAGGAATAGAAACAGAGTCTAAAGAAGATATGAAACAACGAAAAGAAGACACAAGATTATTATATTATACACAAGAAGAAATATGATAAATGCACTTACCCTTACCTTTGTGAAGAGTAATTGGAAGATTGAGATTTGGATCAAAAATGGTAGAGATTGGATATGAGTCAGTAGTCTCAAATCTCCGTTAACAGACATGAACAATAGGAGGCGGAGGCCTAACCGACAAAGGAGCAAAAGACACCGAAGAGGTAGTTTGATGGATAGTATAGATTACGAGGTCATCATCCTCCCCCTAACTATCATAACTTGGAGTGTTAGAGAAAGGAGTATTCTTAAAGAAAGTAACATCAAAGGATGTGAGTCAGTAGTCTCAAATCTCCGTTAATAGACATGAACAATATGAGGCAGAGGCCTAACCGATAAGGGAGCAAAAGACACCGGAGAGGTAGTTTGATGGATAGTATAGATTAAGAGGGCATCATCCTCCCCTTAACTATCATAACTTGGAGTGTTAGATAAAAGAGTATTCTTAAAGAAAGTAACATCAGCAGACACCAACACCAAATAACGACTAAGGGTTGGAGAAAAACACCTGCAACCTTTCTGAACTCCAGAGTATCCTAAAAATATACATTTAAGAGATTTGAGATCAAGCTTGATAAGCTGAGGACGAACCTCACGGACAAAACAAGTACTACCGAAAATACGAGACTCAATATGAAATAAAAGTTGAGATGGAAAGAGAACAATATATGGAATGTCTCCCTGAAGAATAGAGGAAGGCATGCGATTAATTAAAAAAAACAAGCAATAAACACTGTATCAGCCCAAAAAGACTTGAGAACATTCATTTGGAAAAAAAATGCACAAGCTATTTCAAGTAAATGTCAATTTTTTCTTTCAACAACCCAATTTTGAAAAAGAGTATCAACACAAGATAATTGGTAAATAATGCCATTTTGGGACATATAGTTGAAATGTTTTTGAAAAATATTCTTTGGCATTATCACTACGCAATGTGAATAGGAAAACATTAAACTGTGTTTTAATTTCATCACAAAAGGTACAAAACATAGAAAATAACTCGCAACGATTCTTCATTAAATATAACCAAGTTGCACGAGAAAAATCATCAACAAATGTAACAAAAAACTTATAATCAAACTTTGAAGTAGTTGGACAAGGATCCCAAACATCAGAATGAACTAACTCAAAGGAAGACATAACTCGTTTATTGACTTGAGGTAACAATAGTAAATGATGATGTTTGGTAAACTGATATGACTCACATTCTAAAGACGACAAAGATTTAAATTGAGAAAATAACTTAATACATATAAAGAAAGATAACCCAAATGACAATACACCTCAACAAGGGTTATAGCATCGAACAGGCAAGAGAGGTTGATACTTGTTCATCCAAGATGTAGAGACCACCAAACTCGCAACCTCTACCAATAATCTACTTTCTCATAAGATTCTAAAACAAATAATAATGAGGATAGAATGTAACATAACAATTTAAGACATAGGTAATCTTACTGATAAAAAGTAAATTGAAAGAAAATTTAAGTAAATACAAAACACAGGAAAGAGATGATGTTGGTTTAGCAATTCCTGTACCCACAACAGAAGAGATAGACCCTTCAGCTAAATTAACAGTAGAGGGATTAGAATGCAACTCAAACAATGATAGAAGTTTAGAACTACCTGTCATATGATATGCACATCCTGAATCAATGACCCAATCGGACAAGAAAGAGAAAACAATATAGGGTTACCTATATCAGCGATAGCTGCAACAGAGAAATTAGCAGACTTTAGTGGCGCATGGTATTAAGAGAATTTGGCAAACTCATCAACTGATACCAAAACAAATATCTTAGAAGATTTTGCGCTACTTCATATTCTGCAGATACCATATGAGTGCGCAACATCTTTTAAGGACTATTCTATAATTCTCAGCATGTTCTTTTTGTATGTCCAGGTAATAACAAATAATTCAAGAACCACCTTCCCCACTACGCTGATTATGGTTGCCAAAATTTCCGCTTATAGCCCCTCCTCAGGTTCCAAACTCATTACAACTCTCCGGGGCACTGTTAAATGGTTGAGATAACTGAGAAATTTCAGTACGAAGTATCCTGATGAAAGCATTATGTAGAAAGGAGATCTCATAACTAAAGAGAATCTAAAACTTAGTGGTCTCAGAACTCTGAAGGTAACCCAGCAAGAAAACTCATGACGTCTATCTGCTCACGTTGAGCCTACTAAACGTTTATATTAGGACTAAAAGGTAACAACATACTGAGTTCTTCATAAACCCTTTTGAAGTCCATAAAATAGGCAATGAGAGACCTATCCTATTTCTCTGCTCGATAGAACGCTTTACAGACTTCATAGATATGGAAAATATTGTCTTTACCATAATACAAAAATTCTAAATATCCATCAACTCCTTAATAAATTCACAGTGATTAATAAGATTGATTACCTCACTATCAATGGAGTTTCTAAGCTGTAAAAATAATTGAGCGTCTTCCCTAAGCCAAGCTTGCCTCGTCTGATCATTAGGTGGATCTTTTATCAGGTGATCATCTTTATCTAGACTATGCAAATAAATACGAATTGTTTTGCTCCATGCCAAATAATTAGAACCATTAAGTTTATGATCCGTAATTTCAGTCTTTATAGGAACTAAATCAGTGATTAATAATTTTTGATCCTCAATTGCCATTAATCAAAAACATAAGGCCCAATTAGCAAATTTCAAAATTTAATTCAACCAAATAATCACCAGTCCAAATAGAAATAAAATCCAAACAGAGTCGAACGGGCTAGATCCAAAGCAAAAATACCTAGTCCATACAAAAGGCAATTTACAATAATAAAACCCAAATAGAACCACAAAATAGGAAATTGGCAAACAGCATACGAAATAATGGAATCTTTCCTGGTGGAGGTGAGAACTGAAGCAATTAGAGACACTCAGGAGCCAAAAATAAGATTTCGACGCTGGAAAAGGTGACCAACGAATGAATGACCAGTCCACACGCCTCCAAGTGTCAGCACGTGAGAGAGGAGACAGAACCTGTTGGCAACGCATGATGCTCACTAGCAAGGCTTCCGGTGACCGGACTCTGGGGATGGGCCGATCAGTAGGTGGCGCTTCAAGGTGGACAAACGATGGGACCAGATGACCACTCAAAAATGTGGACCTAAAGAAATTCCCAATTCTGCTCACCAGGCAGAAATGAAAACAAAACAAATTCTGCTCAATGGGCAAAAACAGAACCAAAACTAGAAGAAATAGAAGAGAAAATTTCAAAACCTACATGACTCTGATACCATGAAATGAATCAGTTTATAAAAGAATATTTGAATGTGTATTATTGAATCGGTTGTACATGTATATATACAAGAGAAGGTAATCTAAGTTAGGAAAGAACACCTAATCCTACAATGAAGCCACAGATTCTAGTTTTCCTTTTATATATTTATGCACATTGACAAGGTTAAACCCTTTTGCTTCCAAAGTACACCTCTAGAGATAACTTTTAGTTGACTGCAGCTTGGGTTATGCCAATTAAGACATATCGTGCATAAATCATGCACCTTGGGATACCATCTTGGATATGCTTCATCAATTCATCCACGAACAAGGCAAATAGGTATGCCCTACATAAAATGTACTCCAGAATGTTATAGATAAGCCCTACATAAAATTTATAACATAATTCAAATTCTCAAGTCTTTCAACATAACTTTTCACCCACCCCTAACAGTCTGCAATGGTACTATAGGGAGAAAGGATAGAACGAATGGGAGAAAGATAACATCAGAGGACAAAGAGGAGAGAGAAGATTGGAGAAAAGAAAGAGCAAAAAACACGAGGGTCCTAATTGAAAAAAATGAAGAGATAGAGATTGTGTGAGAGAGAGGAGAGACTAGTTAGAGAGGAAGGGGTAATGCTTAGCATTTTTTTTCTCCTCTTTAATTTTTAATTTTTTTATTTTTGTTCTATAGTGTTACTTTCAATTGAATACATTTTAACACCCATTCTAATCCTCATCTTTTTTCCTTCTTTTTTTTTCTATTGCTTATTTAGTTGGCATAGTAGTAAAAAAATTAACAAAGATCAAACTTGCATCTAAAAAATGCATGAGCCTAGCTAATAAGTTGCACAACTTAAGCAGGTCGTCAGCCTGACCACAGTAGAGGCACTAGACCTAGCACTTGGAGTTTGAGAAGTACTCATTTAACAACTATGCCTCTTTTTTAGGTTATGCTAATAGAAGCATCTTTCACTTTCCTTCATCATGCAAAATCTACCTTCTTTCAACAAAACCATAATGAATCAAGTGTTATCAGGTCAAAACCCTTTTTATTACTTCTTTAGCCTCAAAATTATAAGTAGGAAAAAACATAAAAGTCAATTGCAACAAAAATTAACTTTAATCCTAATGTAGTTCAAGTCAACTACATGAATTCCGATCTAGAATTCTAGATAAGGTGCAGTCACGTTAAATTCTTCTCAATAAGTTCATATCTTGCCAAATGTCATCGTGAGTTTACCTCTCAACCACTTTCTAATTGTGCTAGACCAAAACAAGCATCATTGTTTTGCCCCTTCTCAACCAAAGTCTTTTCCATCATCCTGCAACAAGCTTCCTAAGCCATTCAACCTTTAGGTACATATTGTTAGAATATAATGATGGCCCCCCGAACCATCCCACCTGAGTACAACAAATAAGGGACAATGATAAGAACCTAATGAAACCCTTCAAAAGGATTCCCTCCCACTTTGTTGTTAGTTGTTACAAAGAAAAATGTCTTGAAAGAGACATTATTCTTGACTATGACCGAGCATGGGCAATGTAAAACTATAAAATCCAAAAGCTTAATTTTGCAACAATTTTCCAAACCACAACATCCAAAGGGAGAGCAGTTCATGGGGATAAAAAAAAATACTGAAGTCATGCAACAAAATCCAAAAGTAAGCCTATGTTTGTGCAACACTTACAAACCACAAGACATTTGCACTAGCCTTTGACTAGGTCACAGAAACTGTTAACAGAACCATTGCCAATCATCCTCCACCAACTTAAACAAACAAGAGATAGTATTTTCCTACTCCACAACATACCAAATCCATAACTTCACACTTTCATATAACTAGTATTTCACTTGCAATAATGCTCATTGTTTGGGAGGAATTTATATTTACCGCTTTTGCTTCAAAATCTTCAAATCAACACATCATTAAAAAATTTTTGTTTGAATTTCTAGCTATAGTTTGAAAAATACCATGTTTCTTGATCCGTATGATCCATATTAATTGTGAATTTTGGGTATTTTGAAACAACTTGGAACTAATTAAACCTATTGTTCATTCAGAGTGTTTCTTTCAGTACCATTGTGGGCCAATATGTATGAGTTCCAATTTCTATTTTATTTTCACTGTTTGAGAATGCAAAGACTCATGTTTTAACTTTACAGTAATTTTTCAGTTAACGACATTTTTTAGGATATCAAATTGAATATAAAACCTCCCGATTCAATTTAAGATTTAGAATATCTATATAGAATTGAATTGTTTTGACAAACAATATATGTATAGTTAGAATTCTGTGCATTTGTGTATGATTACTTATTTATTACATCTGCTCACAACATTAAAAACCGTAGGTAAGAGTTGAGAGAGTAGTGCAAGAAGAAACACCCTAAAATCAAATTTGTTGCTGCTGTAAGTTTGAATTAATGTTGTTGTTTTTAAAACAGAATTTGCAACTTAAGGTGTTCATATTGATTAATTGGCAAAGTTGGTGGAGATAAATTGAAGTCAATGTATGAAGTTGTAAGCATTTTGTTTCATCATATGTTTTATATTGTTTCATATTCAGCTTTACAAACTTCTCATTGTCCAATGTTACTTTTCCTAAATTGCTTCTTCTTTATTCTATTCAATCGTGTTCAATTTCATTTTGATTCAACGGATTTTTTAAATTCTAAACCACGTTACTGTTTTATTTTCCCCATTTACCTACTTTTTATGGCAAACTGGTGGCATATGGTATTACATAAAGAATGCCGACTTCATCTTTTTTGCATGCAAAGCAAACTTCTGGAGAGAAAACATGACACTTGAACATGTCC
>CANXYC010266250.1:0-10538 GCA_948193065.1 Aleurites moluccanus | reverse complement strand
TTCCTAGAGTAGCATAGATTACTCCATGATACTAGTTGTATATATATATATCAGTATGATTGTGGATATGTAAATATATAATTATATGTTGTGATGTGTTTGTATGTTATGATATATGTGTATAAATGTATATATATATATCTATTGCCACATGGGTATAACTGCTATGGTAAGCTCACATGATAGTGGCATATGTATAAATGATATTGCAGGGAATTGCTCTATGATTTGTGATGTATGAAACCATTATATGAGTTGATATGAGTTATATGATAGGAGTTGTATGAGTATGAATTGATGTGAGTTGTGCGTTGGAAGTTGAATTGGAATTGATATTGACATTAGAAGTGTTTTTTTGTGATGTTTTTCTTTTGGGGTATGTTAATATTACAAGGGAGACTCTGTCCGATTTTCTGTAAACTCAAAGTGTTTTGAAAAAAAAATGTCATAAAATGATTAAATGAAATGAAAACATGTAACTTGGGTTCTTCGTGGTACTGGTTATGTGAATTATTCCCGTGCCCTAGGACCGTCACAGCCCTATAGTATGGGATGTGACAACCGTCCAGGGCTTCTTGTGCCACTGGTGACTCTTCCAGCTAGGCTTGGCCCTGTCACCAAGCCCTAGCCCAGGTGCCACTAGGTTTGTCTTGATGTCTATCCAGTTTGATTCGCACGATTCGTAGTGGTTTGACCTATGATTGACGCCAATCAGCTTGGCATGGTCCGGTCTGTCTATATTTAAAGTCAACTTTGATCTTCGGTCGATTGCAAATTAGTCTGGCATGACCCAAGTATGCTTGGGTGAAAAATCATGTGTTCATAATTAGTTGTTTATATCCATCAAAATGAGCATATTAGAACACTAGAGGTCTAATAACATTTGCTAGCATGGCTAGCTAAGTTATTTTGCGAGAAGCAAAAATCCATTTTGTTCTACTTGCTTATTTTGACTTAGAGAGAAAAGATTTAAAAGCTTAAGTACCAAAAACTTTAGAGTTTTTTTTCTTATTTTTTTCTTTTACCTTTGCAAGTTGGTAAGTTCTTGCATGTTAATGGTAATCCTGCACTAATGATTATATGTTTACCACCTACTCCTCACCTAAGCAAATGGAATTTTTTAATTGACTTTAGGTTTACCAAGAGAGACCAATCAAAATAAGGATTCCAAGTTTGTAGAGAATTCTAAGTCGATTGCTAGGTATTTATGGACCTACTAGAGGCACTATATTTAGAGTGCTAAAATAAAAAAGACAATAAATTATTCTTGACGATATAAAAGGTAACATTCTTATCATTCTCTTATTGTCCAAACATGATATGTTTTGACTATAAAATGAATGATCCTTGTGTTTGTATTCTAAGTGGCATGCATGTATTTAATTTAGAAAAATACTTCGTACGTCTCAAAATAAATGTCCTAATTTATTTTTGGTATGTCTTAATTTCTTTTTTTGTTTGTCCCAATTTAATTGTTTTATTTCCTAATTAAAACTATATTTTATCTTAATATTCTAATAATACCCTCATATATTTAGTCTTATATAATTAATGTAAACTTGAAAAAATAAAAATATTTTTTATCTTTTGAAAAATAAGAAGATGATTGTAGTTAATTATGAGAGATATTAAAATAATAATAAAATGATTGTACTTAATTAGGAAATAGTAAATATTAAAATAGTCTAAAAAATTTTCTTAATATTTATATATTTTATAATTAAAATATTTATTTTGGGATGGAGGGAGTACTTCTATTGCATTTTTATCCTTGTGAATATAATATGTAATCCTACACAAATAAAAGATAAATGATCCATTTGAAGCAAATAAACTAAAAATGTAAAATTTATTTATAAAAATATAATGTATTTACAAATGAATTCTTATATTTGGTGTACAATTTTTATATTTTAAAAGAAACTTACAATTGAATTATACTTATAATTGAACTATCTTTATTTTTATTTCTAAAATATTAATAAATTTCATTAATTGAGGTGGTACAAGAGTTATATTTACACTTAAATAAATAAATAAAATAAAGTGAGAAACAAAAATAAGAAAATAATAATAAAGAAAGAGGTAAATGGAGGAGAAAGGGAGACTAGGAGAAAATGATAATTTTGTATATAAATAAAATTATTAGATATATTAATAATTATTGACATGAAAATTAGATTGAATACGATTGATTCAACTGAAAAATAAAAAATCAATAAATTTATTAATTCGATTCACTTTTAATTATCTATCACATAAAAATTGAATCAAAATCCAATAATTCGATCGGATAACTAATGACTTTAATCAATTTTTTTTTTGAGTTGGGCAGGTCATAAAATTTATTTATTTTTCGCCGTTTGTAGCAAAACGACACCGTTTAATGTGCTGCTAACCAACCTGACGGGCTTCCTCGCTTCCAGTCCGTTTGCCAAATGCCCAACCACACATTCTATATAAATTACTTTGTTGGCAATGAAACTTTCGATCTGAGATAACGTAAATTTTGCACCACCCCGTTTTTTACTTCTTTCTGCAACTAATTTTTTTCCATTCCGCATCTCTCAGTTTCTTTATATAAATATATATATAAAACAAAAATATCAAAATTAATAAAAAATTTGATTATTATAATATGTAATATTAATTATAATACTAATAGTAATATATTTCTAATTAAATTAAATTAAAAGTTTAAAATTAACTAAATTAATTAAATAAAAATATTTTTTATTAAATTATATTAATTTTGATTTATTTATTAAAAATAATTTAAATATTTAGTTATTTAAAACTTATTAACAGAAATTTTATTGTAGATAATAAATATTTAATTATTTAATTTTAATTATATGTATATTATATTTATTTTGAATATATAAATAATAAATATATAAAATTAATATTTTTATAATATATATTATTAATTTAATTAATTTTAATTCGATTAGTTTTATTATTTTTACCGATTATTTGACTCGAGAGGATTGTTGACTAAACAATTTTTTTATACTAATAAATAATGAATATATAAAATAAATCGACTCTACTTCTAACCCTCCTAATTCTCAAATCCTCACCGTCCATTTTCTCCCTTAAATACTGACATCAGACCTATCTACAACCCTCTTTCTCTCCCTCGCCGTATCTCGTGTGTTTCTGGGGCTCTCTGGAACTAAATCTAACAGCCCGTACGACCTTTTTGGTTTCTCTCTAGAATAATTTTGATTTCTTTGTTTGTTTTGGTTTCCTGATGCTAATTTTGGAATTGGGTTTTTGTGGATTAGGATCTTTGATTGACATAAAAGGAAGGAAAGCGAGAAGATGTTTGGAAGAGGACCCAAGAAAAGCGATAACACCAAGTACTATGAGATTCTTGGAGTCTCAAAGAACGCCTCTCAAGATGATCTAAAGAAGGCTTATAGAAAGGCTGCTATAAAGAACCATCCTGATAAGGGTGGTGATCCTGAAAAGGTATGTAATATATGTTCCTATAACTTGTTTGTATGATTTGTTTTTTCTTTCTATTGATTGATTATCTTTGTTCAATTGGGAATTTATCGACGTTGACTTAGTGGATGGATCCTGAATCGATCTGGGTGTTTTGTTTTCTGTTCATTCGGATCAATTTTGTCAATTTTGGTACAGATCTGATCTCTTAGTTTGTTACTATGGTCATATTATTGAGATTTTTAATTGTGGTTTTAGTGTGTTATTATGGTCATATTATTGAGATTTTTAATTATATTTATATATGTGTATTGAGATTTTTAGCTGGTAGCTAAAATTTTGATGATTTGTTAAAAAAAATTGATTAGTTGGGGTTGGGTGGTTTGTGCAGGTTGTAGATTTAATTGTTGTTATTGTTTTCTGTTATTTGTTGTTATAATTGTTACTGTTATGGTTATGTTTATTTATTTATTTATGTCTCTCACTCAGTTCAAAGAGTTGGCCCAAGCTTATGAGGTGTTGAGCGACCCAGAAAAACGTGAGATATATGATCAGTATGGCGAGGATGCCCTCAAGGAAGGAATGGGTGGTGGTGGTGGTGGCCATGACCCATTTGACATTTTCCAATCCTTCTTTGGTGGAAGCCCATTTGGTGGTGAGCATTACTGATCATCAAAGCTTCAATTTTATGACAAAATATAAATCATTTTGACTTGAGAATAATCACTTATCCAGCTGGTGGTAGCAGTAGAGGCCGAAGGCAAAGGAGGGGTGAGGATGTGATCCATCCCCTCAAGGTTTCTTTGGAAGATCTCTACAATGGAACCTCCAAGAAGTTATCTCTCTCCCGTAATGCGATCTGCTCAAAGTGTAAAGGGTTAGTTTTTGAAAGATGACATTTTGGTTTTGGTTGGTTAAGTTTCTGTATTTTATGTGACTAATGCAGGAGCTTTCTGTTCTGGGAAATTGCAGTAAAGGTTCCAAGTCAGGAGCATCCATGAAATGTTCAGGTTGCCAAGGTTCTGGAATGAAGGTTTCCATAAGACACCTTGGGCCCTCCATGATCCAGCAAATGCAGCATCCTTGCAATGAGTGTAAGGGTACTGGTGAGACCATTAATGATAAGGACCGCTGCTCTCAATGCAAGGGTGAAAAGGTGGTTCAAGAGAAGAAAGTGCTGGAAGTTGTTGTTGAAAAGGGTATGCAAAATGGACAGAGGATTACATTCCCTGGAGAAGCTGATGAAGCTGTGAGTCACAATGCTCAAGATGGATGCTTTTTGTTCTGAGGAACTTAATGCTTTTATAAATTTAAATTTATTTTGGTTATTTAAATTCTCATTGGTTTATTTGCTTTTTCTGCAGCCTGATACTATTACAGGGGACATAGTATTTGTCCTACAGCAAAAGGATCATCCAAAGTTCAAGCGAAAGGGTGATGACCTAATTGTTGATCACACCCTCTCTCTTACAGAGGCACTCTGTGGCTTCCAGTTTATAATGACACACTTAGATGGAAGACAGCTCCTCATAAAATCACAGCCAGGGGAAGTCGTGAAGCCTGGTAAGTTGTACTGCGTCGTGGTTTTCTTGATTCCTTGCATGCAAAAAAGGTTTTATTTCCTATGGTGAGAATCAGTTATGTAAAATTATTTATAACCTCTTTGTAGCAATGCTTGGACACTTACAGCTGTCCTTTTGGCTCTTGAATGAAACATGAACAAACTTGATTTTGGGTGGCAAGCAGCTTCATTCTTATGTCTTAAATATTATATTCCTTGTCTACTTTCCAAAATTGTTTTCAGTGGATTTATCTTGGCATCATTATCAATGGTATGGAATTTGTGAAAACAATATTGTAGTGGAGTTGAGGATAGTAGCATATGGTGGAAGCTTTTACTTTTAAAATTAACATGTATGCTCAAATTTCTGATATGCGATCCTGATGAACTAACATATGTTTGACCGCTGACTGATAGGTTTCTATATTAAATGATAGATTGTTGCTCATGTTAACTTTTATAGTTGTTGCTGATCAATTAATTTATTTGCCCATCAAATTTTGGAGTTTCTTTTTCAAGTTTGCTTGTAGATTACCTAGTTCTCCTACTGTTAGTGGCTGGTTGTTGATGTTGCTGATGTCTTTGGCACAGATGAATTCAAGGCCATAAATGATGAAGGGATGCCAATGTATCAAAGGCCGTTCATGAGGGGGAAGTTGTACATTCATTTCACTGTTGATTTCCCAGACTCCCTACCCCCAGAGAAGTGCAAAGCCCTAGAGGCAGTGCTTCCCTCAAGATCATCTGTGCAGCTTTCTGACATGGAGATAGATGAATGTGAGGAGACCACTCTACATGATGTGAACTTTGAAGAGGAGATGAGGAGGAAACAACAGCATGCTGCTGAGGCATATGATGAGGATGAAGATATGCATGGTGGTGCTCAGAGAGTGCAGTGCGCTCAGCAATAAATTAACAAATAGGAGGAGAAGACAATGGTGATTAAGGAGAGAGAATCTGAATTGGAGTTGAGATGGATTGATGTGGGTTTGACAGATAGTATTCGAGATGTGGGTTTGATAGATAGTATTCGAGAATAAGATTCTCAAACATTCATTGCCTTTAGCCATAAGATTTAGACCTTTTAGTTACTAGTATCCTGGTATAGGGGATGGGATTTCAATGATAATGAAAAATGTAGTACCTTGTTAAGACCAGGAACTCTGCTGTTCCATCTTTTTATTTTTATTTTTTTTAATGTCTTTTAATTTTCAGGTGTAATCTCTTATGTAACCTGGATTTCATAGTTTGCCATTTAGTTCTTATTTTTGTTGTGCATCCGTGGCTATGATAGATGCAGGTCTTTTTTTTTATTTTATTTTATGCATCTAGTTATGTATCGATTTTGTTTGCTTATCTGTTACTTCGTTATGAAGTTCATGTGTTTATGTTGGTAATTCATTTCAATGCTTGCTATGTTTTCACCTTTTCTAATTAATCTTGGGTATATTGGGAGTTGGAGGAAATTTAAATTTCCATGTAATATCAAAAATTCTGTAAAAATGAGTAGCTTGTTGTAACCAATTAATTTTGCTCTGTTTTAAAATTTGATTAATTTACAATCCAAAACTATAAATAAGAAGTACACTAACAATATATTTTAATAAAAACCATACATTCTTCAATAAATAAGCGTAAGAAATTGTGGCAAGCTATGAACATATTCAGTATTCTTCAAGTAAATATGGTACGGTCACAGTAAACATATTACTAAAGAACATATTCAGTTGTTGAACCAGCAACAGTAACAAAGTTAAGAAGAAATGTTTCATTCAGATTTAAAATGAAAAAATACAAGTATAACGTATAATTTTAATATGTATAGAAATCTTTTGAAGGATTGAAATTGTAATTTAGTTATTTTTTTTTTGTTTATTACATTAATTTTGTCTTTTTTTTTTTTTTTCTAAAATACCCATACCTAAAATATTTTTATTATACATTTCCCAATATTTTTTGTTTTCCAATATTTATAATAATTAAAATACTCTTGTTTTTAATTAAAATCTATAATTTTAATATAAAAAATAAAAAAATAATTAATATGTGTAATGATATTGATGTAAATTAATAAATGTTATACTTAATATTTATCTACTAAATTAATATCTAAAAAAAAAAAATATATTTTATGACGGATAAAAAAAAAAAGGATTTTTTTTTGAGATAAGGAGAGCATATAACTAAAGGTAAAAAAAAAAAAAAAAAAACACTTGAATTAAGATCAACTAAAAGTTTTGAACTAAAAATAGGATAAATTTGTCAGATAGGTTGAACTTCTTGACTTGATTTGGAATTTTCGTCGGAGTTTGTTTTTTCTTGAAGTCGTTTCCGTTTCTCCATTTTCTCCACTTCCTTTAGTTTAGTGCCAATAACAAATAATATTATCATCAAAACAATATGAAAACACTCACATAATAACAATAATATTATCATTAATTAGTAATTCCACTTCATCTTTGATTGAAATTTTTCTAAGAATGATGTCTCACTATAACCATACCATCAAAGGTATCAAAGACTAATCTTTAGTCTTCCTTGATTACTTTATGCTTTATTATCTCTTGATTTTGTACAGTCTAAACTTGAAATTAACTATTCAAAATCCTTGGAAATTCCTAAGTTTAAATGAAGTTCTTATTCTTTATTTCTACTCTGATTTTCAGATTTTAAATGATATTCTTCGGAGTTTGATCCTATACTTCCAAGCTCATTATACATAAACACGACTAGAAAAAACTCACAAAACTTATCCTTGATTATCTTAAGTACAATCTGTTGAATAGATTGGATTCACATATATACTGCCTCTTACCCTTTGTTATTTCAAGCGCAGTTCCGAGCTAATTGTTATTTCAAACGTAGTTCCAAGCTAATTCCAAGCCACTTATTAAGGCAAAGCTTAATAAGAAACACCTCTAATTCCCTGGCTCTTAATTGTTCTCTTTATAATTACTATCCACATCCTAACAAGTTTAATCGCATAAAGAAAATCATATACCTAATTCTCCCAGTTGAATATTAGTAACACCCAACTCTTTTGTCACAGTCTAACTTTAAACTATGACGGTCTTAGGATACGGGTAATGCCTAAGCCAATAGTACCTTGAAGAACCTATACTTTTACTTTTACATTCATAACTTAACCTGTGATATATTTTAGGTGATAATTTTTTTTTAAAACATCATAACATTCATGCAGAAAAACTGACAGAGTTTCTTTTGTAACTCTGACTTAAGCTATCCGCAAAACATATAAATATGCACTCCCAATATACATACATCCCCTTATATCCTCCATTGATCAATTGCAACCCAAAATGCACTTCAATATTTCCATTCATATCATATTGCATATACATATCATCTCAAGTTCATATATCATAAATATGTACAATATATACATATCCATATCATATCATTTTACCATTTGATCATTTTAATATTTTACTTAAGTCAATTCAAACCTCTATACACTATATACCAAGGAACTCTATACATATGAGTGACCTCAATACATACATTTGATCCAAGACTGGAGATGGAATAGTCAAGGGATAACTGCCTCACTGAGATCCTGAAATCATAGAACCACTGAAATGGGTGAGTATAATAATATACTCAGTGAGTCATTTTATATATATGAGTATGCAATAGTATTCATGACAGTCATATTTATCCATTAATGATCTGTAAATAGAAATGCTAATGGTAGCATAATGAAATACATAGCATGGATCATAATGCATATAATATAACAGGAGCCTGTAACATGTCATATATCATATATCATACTGCAACTTCATTTCATCACATCTCCCCCAATTAACCATGGCATAAGGAATATTCTTACCCTCCCTAACAGAGGTCATAACATAAATCTGTGATCACAGCCGATGGTTTATTTCTACACCATCGAAATAGTCCTATTATAGCATATTATATGCAAATGTCTCATATAGCATAAATATATTAAATTAAGTATCAAATAGGACTTATATGGTGATTTATATTAATAATAGACCCAAAGAAAGGGTTTGGAACATTTTCATATTTTTGCCCCCTGGAGTCCAGTTTGCGCTGCCGCAACTAGCTCTCAAATTACGGATCCGTTTTCATTTTTCAGGCACTTTCTGGTTTGCCTTGAATTCAATATATACATAGCAATTTCTTTATACCAATATCAAGTACATATATATATATAAGATGATTGGGCTTGGTTTCAGGTCAAAAAGCCTTTTAGAATATATTTTATAGCCAATCAAAATTTGTGCCAAATTTAGGTATTTCGGTGGCACCGATTTAGGTCAAATTGGCAAATTTGCCCAAATGTGGATCATTAATGGTTTTCAAGCAAGTTTATCATTTCATATACATAAATGCATGACTTATGAATGTATTATGCATCAAACATATATATAGACTCACCTTATTCACAAACTTCACAAAATCACTCCCAGTGGCCTAATTAGCCCGGGACTCCCCGTCCGTAGCCCTAAACTGGGACGATTCTCCTATAACATTCAAATTTGCCTTATAAGACACGTATCCATCAAAAATCATATCAACATACATATTATGCCACATTAAGGCATAATTAAGCATATAAACACATAAACATACACATTAAGCACATCAAAAGCCCTATATTACTCCTTTAACACATTTCATACTCTTTATGCACCAAATGCAATTCCATCACTATAAACCATTCACATTACACATATTCATTGTTATTAGGCTAAGTTATGAACTTCCAAACACTTGGCTCAATAATTCATACCAAACCTATACAATTTCCCAATTATGCCTTAAATCACTTATACCATTCATTCTTCCTACATTTAACCTTATACATTCCAACCATTTAAGCTATTATACATTAATCATACTTTAGTTCATCATTTGCATTTACCTAATACCTTAAAGTAACAAAGTCTATATGTTACCACTTTAATGGAAATCATTCCATTCATCCATTTTTCAACACCAATTAAACATACAACATTAATAAATACCAAATGCAATATGTATAAGCATTTAAACCTAACAAATGCCAAAACACCTAAAGCATTCCAATGCATCAAAGTTTCGACCAAAACAAGCCTTTCTCCAATTCAATTTATTTCAAACTTTTAACCATCAATTCATGTTAATTACATCAACTATAAATCATTTACACATTTTTAACCATTTAAACATCAAAAATCAACATCAAACCCTAAGCACCTCAATTCGGCCATTTCATTTTCCTAACCAAATGACTTTGTTTCTTTCTTTTAACCACAAATTCATATCATATGCATCATTTAAACATTATTTGAACTAAAGGAAACATCAAAACATCAATTTGATTCCAAGTTATTCCTATTAAGGTTTCAATCCATCAATTTGAATTCTAACCATACAAAATTGATTTTAATCACTAATAAACATCAAGGAATATCATATAAACATTATGGAATCAAAAGAACTTCAAAACTAACAACTTACCAAAAATTCTTCAAAAACTTCTTTGAATTAA
>CANXYC010266022.1:0-12789 GCA_948193065.1 Aleurites moluccanus | reverse complement strand
GGAACAAGAGAAAGATATGAAATGATAATAGAAAGATATAACTGATTTTGATTATATGTATGGACATGATAGATGTATGGTAAAATATGATATTGCAATTTATTTGATGTTGATGAGATTTCATGATTTGTGAGTTCTACGGGTTTATGGTTGCCTTAAGCCTACCCTTGCCCTAGGACTGTTGCATCACTGGAGTTAGGGTGTGACAGTTAGTCTGTCTCAGGGTCCATAGTTAACAATACAGTGAGAATTTGACAAAACTTCCAAAAGAAAAAATATTTTTGACATGTATATCTACAACTTTTATGTTTTTAATATTGTCAAATTCCTATATTAAAGGCCTTAAAATTTAGATCTAACTTTCTAATGAGTCTCAGGAATTTCACAGAAATGAAACCCCATTCGAGTCAGTCATGTTTGGAGACTCATAGGATTCAGTCAAAACGTTCTGAAGAACATATATTTTACACATACACAGATACAACTTTGTGTTTGTATATTTTCAAATTCTACCCCTAAGAGTATGAAAATGGAGCTCAAATTTTCTGTCAAGCCACGAGAAATTTTTGAGATGGAAAATTTCAGAATTCCCAATCAATTTCTCTACTCTAAAAATATCATCCTATCATTTAATCATTCAAATAACTCATCAAAAATGAATTTCAAAACTTGTCAAGAAATTTATCTTGAAGAAAAATTACTTCAAATCTCTATCTAAGCCCAAATAATTCAATTAGGTGTTGGGGAAAATATTATTTGTGAAGGGATTTATGCTAGATCAAGAGATTTTAGGAAACTAAAAAGAAAAATTTTTCCATGGAGAAGGCATGAAATTTTCGGCTATGGAAGAAGAAAAGAAGAAGATGATGGCTTCCTTTGTACACTTATCTACTTATATAACAAGTAGTCCAATAGGAAAATTAGGGAAAAAGAAATAAAGAAAAAAAAGTAATTAAATCATTTTAATTATAGAAATAATTATACATATATATCTGTTTTATTTAATTATTTAGCCATTTTTGTTGACTTTTTAGGCTAATCCTTGATTAATTAGTAATTAATAAATTACTTGACTCTTAAGTATTCTCAATTTACTTTGTCATAATTTTTAATACTCTATTATTTTCAACTATATTTATATTACCCATTTTATTCAATTTAATTATCATTTAAATTCTATAATTCACTCTAATATTTATTTTCCATTGTCCTTGATAAATTTTCGGTTATTGCTCTCTGGAGGATTTAAAAAAAAATTCCTACCTGATTTGGATTTCCTATTATAATCGTTCGGGTTATTACATTCTACCCCCCTACAAAATAAATTCATCCTCGAATTATAAAACAGTCTTACCTCATGAAGAAAATAGATTGTGATACTTCTGTTATGTAAGAAATTCGCTTTCCTAAGTGGACTCCTTAATACTTTGATTTCTCATTACTCCTTTCATCGGAGAAATTTTAAGAAACTCATGGTCACCAATAGCAAATTGTACATCTTTCCATTTTGGATCTGCATAACTCTTATGTCTACTGAAAGCAGTTCTTATTCTCTTCCTAATAACTAAAACTTTCTCCATTGTCTCTTGAATCAACTCAGGGCTTTCAATTGATCTCTTTCTTGGTTCAACTCAACAAATCGGTGAACGATACTTCCAGCCATACAATGCCTTATATGGAGCCATACCGATGGTTGAATGATAACTATTATTATAAGCAAACTCCACCAAAGGTAAATACTTATCCCAACTGCCTCCATAATCTAAAACACATAACCTCAGCATGTTTTCCAATGTTTGGATGGTCTTTTCCGTCTGCCCATCAGTTTGTGGATGAAACATAGCGCTGAAATTCAACTGCGTAACTAATGCCTCTTAAAATTTATGCCAAAATCGGGAAGTAAACTGAGTACCTCTATCCGATATGATGGATATTGGCATTCCATACAGCTTTACAATTTGATCAATGTACAATTGAGCATACTGAGCTGCTGTATAGGCAGTCTTAACTTCCAAGAAATGTGCCGATTTGGTAAGTCGATCCACTATAACCCAAATAAAATTATAACCCTTTGCAGTCCGTGGCAATCCAACTACAAAATCCATGGTTACTTGTTCCCATTTCCACTCCAGCAATGCAATCTCTTGTAGCAGACTCGAAGGTTTCTGGTGTTCAACCTTCACTTGTTGACAAGCTAAACAAGTAGATATAAATTTAGCCACATCCTTTTTCAAACCAGGCCACAATAACAACTCTTCAAATCATGATACATCTTTATTGCTCCAGGATGAACACTATAAGGTGCCTGATGCATCTCTTACATAATTTTCTCCCGTATTCCATCCACATCAGGTACACACAATCTATGCCCCAATTTCAGAACACCATTTTCCACTTAAAGTCAGGAGACTTCTCAACTGATATATCATCTGCATACTTTACCAAATCTTCTTTTAACTTCACTAAATATGAGTCTTTTTCCTGTGAGACTATGATCTCATCAATGAACATTGCCTCACTTGAAAGTGTGAAACCACAGCTTTTTAATCAGTAATCTCCAACCGGATATCCATATTGAACAACTCTTTCAGTTGTTTGATCAACGGTCTTTTACTTACGGCAACGTGAGATAGACTCCCCATTGACTTCCTGCTTAAAGCATCTACCACTACATTTACTTTACCAAGATGATAAAGTATCAGACAATAATAATCTTTGATTAGCTCTACCCATCTTCGCTGTCATAAGTTCAAATCTCTTTGTTGTATAATATACTGAAGACTTTTATGGTCGGTGAAGATTTCACACTTTTCCCCATATAGATAATGTCTCCAAATCTTTAATGAAAAAATAACTATTGCTATTTCCAAGTCATGTGTGAGATAATTCACTTCATGCTTCTTTAATTACCTGGATGCATAAGAAATCACCTTCCCATACTGCATGAATACACATTCAAGTCCCACTCTTGAAGCATCACAGTAAACAGCAAATCCACCGGTGTCTGTAGGTAATGCTAATATTGGAGCTGTAATGAGACAAGTTTGGAGCTTCTGAAAGCTCTTTTCACAGGCATCATCCCACTAAAACTTGACTTGCTTTCTTGTTAATCTGGTTAATAGTGCGGCTATCCTGGAGAAATCCTTCACAAAACGACGATAATAACCAGCCATTCCCAGAAAACTATGAATCTCGGTCACATTAGTTGGTCTAGGCCATTCTGCAATTGCTTTGACCTTTTTGGGATCAACTTTAACACCCTCTCCACTAAAAACATGACCTAAAAAACACACTTCAGAATGCCAAAATTCATATTTCGAGAATTTGGCATACAACTGATGCTCCCGAAGAGTCTGCAATACTATTCTCAGATGTTCTTCATGTTCCTCCTTGCTTTTAGAATAAATAAGGATGTCATTAATGAAAACAATAACAAATCTATCTAAGAACGGTTTAAAGATCTGATTCATTAGATCCATAAAAGCTGCAGGAGCATTTGTTAATCCGAAAGGCAACACCAAAAACTCATAATGACCATATCGGGTTCTAAAAGCAGTTTTCATCACATCTTCCTTTCAGATTTTCAACTGATGATAACCCAATTGCAGATCAATATTTGAAAAACAACTAACACCTTGCAATTGATCAAAGAGATCATCTATTCTTGGCAATGGGTATTTATTTTTAATTGTCACCTTATTAAGCTATCGGTAATTTATGCACATGCGTAAAGATCCATCCTTCTTTTTCACAAAAAGAACCAAAGCACCCCAAGGTGAACTGCTAGGTCGTATGAACCCTTTATCCAGCAATTCTTGCAACTAGATCTTCAACTCCTTCAACTCAGTTGGTGCCATTCTATACAGTGGAATGGATATTGGATTAGTTCCCTGCAAAACTTCTATTTCAAACTCAATTTTCCTCTCCGGTGGTAAACCTAGTAACTCCTCAGGAAATATATTCACAAATTCATTTACCATAGGAATATGAGTAATATCAGAACCAGTTGCCTGGGTATCCACTACATGTGCTAAATAAGCTTCACATCCCTTTCGTAATAGTCGTCTCGCTCCAATGGCTGAAATTACATTCGCCATCACCCCCATTCTCTCACCCTAATACACAAAACTCGACTTCCCTTCCAGTTTAAATTCTATTTTCTTTTCATAACAATCAATAGAAGTCCGATTATGTGATAACCAATCCATACCCAATATAATATCCAGTTCTAACACTGGTAATTCAATTAAGGTTACTTGTATGTTTCTCCCCTCAATTCCCACTCTATAGTTTTTGTACTCTCTATCTACCATAATAGTGTCTTCTAAGGGTGTGGAAACCTCTAATGGCATTTCCATTTGACTACTATCCATTCCCAATTTGTTCATATAAGTAGAAGACACAAAAGAGTGGGTAGTACTAGTATCAAACAAAACTCTAGCAAACCCAGTTTGAATTAAAACCATACCTTCCACAGCTGTGTTAGATGCTCTTACCTCCTGCTGATTAAAGGTGAATACTCTGCCCTGACCTCTGCCTGAGGATGGCTGAGAAGAACCCTGTGTAGTACTCTGGCCTCTACCTATGCCTATTGGGGGTCTATAGATACCCTGAGTCTACTGAACTATAGGCTGTGAGGATGCAGTAACTCTCTGTTGACCCTGCTGACCTACGGTGAGTGGACAATCTTTAATAAAATGGCCCTGCTGGCCACATCTTAAGCAAGCCCCCGTCAACCATCGACATGCATCAGAATGTCATCTACCATAAGTCCTAAATATAGGAGTACTCTGTGAGGGCTTATCTGTCCGATGTACACTAGCAGATGCTTGAGGAGTTGATGAAACAACCTCAGATCTACTCTGCCTTCTACCCATACTAGCTACTGGCTTGCTCTGTGAAGGCCTAAAACCACTCTCTGCAGGCTTACTCTGATTGCTCTGTTCTCCTATATTCCTCTGACTGCTTTGTCTCCTATTTCCATCTCTCATTCTCTGCTCTCTCTTTGTCCTATCATCCTTATATTTTTCTTCTCCATCTGAGTTGCGCTATCAATCAACTTTGTTAAGGATGTGAACTCCACTACTAATAGTGAGTTGTGGAGGGAAGCATGAAGTCTTCTTCTGAACCTATGGATCTCCGCAGCTTCATTAGAAACAATTTGTCTAGCAAATTTTGCTAGCCTCAAAAATTCCTTAGCATACTTCGGTACAGTCAAACTTCCCTATTCTAATCTTTCAAATTGTATCATAAGTTTACTCTTTTTTCTCTCTGTGAGGAACTCATCAAGCATAGCCTATTTAAACTCAGCCTAGGTAGGCGGATTATCTCCATACAACATCTCCTCAATGTGCCTCTCAAACCAGTCCCAGGCTCTATCCTTAAGCAGTAAACTAATCAACTCAATAGCTCTGGTATCAGAAAAAGGCAACATCTTTACCACCTTTTCTAGGCCATCTAGGAAAGGGCTAGGGTCATCTCCCTACTCACCTCCAAACTCCGGTAGTCCAAGTTTCAAAAACTGAACATAGTAACTCCCCTTCATCAATAACCCGTCTAACCATCGATGCTATAGGTGGAACCACAGGAGGTGGCACTGCTACTGGTGGAGGACTTACAGGTGTTGGGGATGGTACAGACATATTATCTGGCCTGTGTCGCCTTAACTCTTCTATTTCTTTCCTTAATCGCTCATTTTCTCTCATCAATGCTTCATTCATTATATTAACATTATCTGCCATAACTTCCTATTCTATTTCTCTTCTTCTTCTTATCTATGGCGTTTCAACTGATTCAGCTTTATTTGGTACTACTTGGAAAACTTCCTCAGCCTCCCTTCTCCTACCAGATTGAGAAGAACCATGCCTAACAGATTCCGGACGAACAATACCTCTGCCCCATCCCCTACCTCTTGGACGTCCTTGTGGCAGCATATTTTATAAACACACAAAAGGAATAGATATCAATTAGTGGAACACAGATGACCACATAACAGATAACAACAATTGACGTTACAGAAATCCTAATGCTCTATGGTACATTTATACACTTAAAACACTTATACCTAATTAATTATGTTTCCTTTATTTTTTTGCTCTGATACCAACTCTGTCAAATTCCCCATTCCAGGAGATATGACGGTCCTAAGGTATGGGGAAGGCATAAGTCCACCTAAACCCGTAGAACCCCATTCTGCATTTCTAAAAAAAAATTACTATAACTACTTTATTTTTACAATCTAGTACCCAGGACCCAAAGTCCCTCTCTTTATAATCAACATTAACATAACCTGTACAAATCAACACTTTTATTCCCATACTCATCCCAAGCCAATACTTTACACTGCATATATAGTGTAATAATTACATCTCAGTAAAATAGCTTCATTTTACATTATCATTACTTAGTACATATCATGGAGCTACTATAGAAAGATCCATAAATACAAATAAGGAGTCATTACATAGATAAGGAAAATTTCACTCCTGAAGGAAGAGAGAGGAAATGGAATAATCGCTAGCTATCAAACCCTGAAAGGATAAACCACAATGGGGTGAGATGAATCTCAGTGAATAATATATATACTCCCTCACTTGTGAGGCTAGGTGCTCACAAGAAAGGTCATTCAATAACAAATTACAATATTCCAAGATAGTAATATCAATGCCAAGAAACAAGGTTTCCAATGGAATTCAATATCAAGTTACAAGTAAAATATAGTTCAATATGAACAATCATATAATCAATAACATTGGTCACTTACAAGAAAAGACTGTGAACCAAATGTTCTATATCCATGACAATTAACAAAAACCAATGAGCAATGGACAGAGGCTACAATTAAGTAACATGTCAATAGTCATACAGTTGATCAGACTGTATGTCTAGGACCTTAATCCCCTCTTAGATAGGGTCTCCAATATAATACACTGTGCATAATGCCCGATGAATAAACATCTGCCCCATCGGGAGAGTAGTACTGTCAATAGTCCCATATATAGTGTAAGTAAAAATATTGTCCAATAATGAACACCAATCAATACATTTATATATATCAAGGATTCAATTAACAATGGCTACATAATCAAGAAACTTTAATAATAATACAATTTCTTAGGAAAGATTCAAGGAAACAATATGCAAAGGCGACAAGTAAAGAAACATATATGTTACTCCAAAAATCCAATATGTACAACTACCTAGCATAAACTAAAAGGGTGGTCTTCTATTTCCTTGTCTTTTCCTTTATCTCTCCTTTATGTAGCTATAACAAATATAAATCTCAATTTATAAACCTAATTACATTAAAATACAATAAGTAAATCTAAATTCTCGACAACATTCAGAAATCCTGAAATTTCTACCCGAGTATACCCTAATTTTTCATTTATAACTCATTATTTGTAGGTCCAAATGATACTCTATTTTCACTAAATTTTAGCTAAGATATAATGACACATTTCTTATGTTTCTACTTTCCCCTAATTCGGACCTTAAGACCCTCATATTTATCAATTTCAGAAGGGTTATACTTTTAAAATCCCTAACCCGACCCAATCTGTCTCAGGGTCTATATTTAACAATGCAGTGAGAACTTAACAAAACTTCCAAAAGAAAAATATTTCTGAGATATATATCTACAACTTTTATTTTGAATATTGTCAAATTCCTACATTAAAGATCTCAAAACTTAGCTCCAACTTTTTACTGAGTCTCAGGAATTTCACATAAATGAAATCCCATCCGAGTCAGTTATGTTTAGAGACTCATATCTCCCAACACAGAAGGATTCAATCAAAATATTCTGAATAACATATATTCTATACATATACAACTACTACTTTTGTGTTTTTCATATTTTCAAATTCTATACCTAAGGGCACAAAAATGGAGTCTAAAATTTCTATCAAGCCACAGAAAATTTCTGAGATGGAAAATTTCAGAATTCCCAATCAATTTTTCTGCTTTAGAAATATCATCCTATCATTTAATCATTCAAATAACTCATCAAAAATGAATTTCAAAACTTGTTAAGAAATTTACCTTGAAGAAAAATTGCTCCAAATCTCTATCTAAACCCAAATAATTCAATTAAGTGTTAGGGAAAACATTATTTGTGACGGGATTTATGCTAGATCAAGAGATTTTAGGAAGCTAGAAAGGAAAAAATTTCCATGGAGAAGGCATGAAATTTTCGGCCATGGAAGAAGAAAAGAAGAAGATGATGGCTCTCTTTGTACACTTATCTACTTATATAACAAGTGGTCCAATAGGAAAATTAGAAAAAAAAAATAAAAATAAAAATAATATAATTAAATCATTTTAATTATAGAAATAATTATACATATATATCTATATCTATTTAATTATTTAGCCACTTTTGTTGACTTTTTAGGCTAATCCTTGATTAATTAATTAGTAATTAATCAATTAATTAACTCTTAAGTATTCTAAATTTACTTTGTTATAATTTTTAATACCTTAGTATTTTCAACTATGTTCATATTGCCCATTTTATTCGATTTAATTCTCATTTAAATTCTATAATTCACTCTAATGTCTATTTTTCATTATCCTTGATAAATTTTCGGTTATTGCTCTCTGGAGAATTAAAAAAAAAAAATTCTACCCAATTTGGATTTCCTATTATAATCGTTCAGGTTATTACAATAATAAATATTATATATTTTATTAAATTTTTTATTTACATGTATGAGATAATTTAATGCGTTAATAATGTTTAATCGGAATGACTAGATATGAGATTTTTAAATGAATTTCTATAAAAAATAAAAATTATTTTAATTTATTTTCATGTAAATTATTAAATTTATATGATAATAAACCTTAAGATGTCATTATTTTAAATAAGAAGCTAAGAGTGGATAACATGATAGAAAATTTTAAAACTATTTTTAGGATTTCAAATATGAGTGAAATTCTAATTGAAAATAGATGAATTTATTGAAAGATATATAAGTGAAAAACTCATAAATTTATTGTCTTAAATATTTGAGTTATAACACAAGATTAAATATAATTTATTTTAATTATGAAAATTATATACTTGTGTTAGTACATTATATATATATTGAACAAGATCAAGTAGAGATAAATATTTTTATACTAACTTTATAAAATAAATTCTCTAGTTCATTATAATTATTTATATTCTTAATTTTGATTTAGTTGATATGAACTATATACATTGTTTATTATTTTGATTCATTAAAGAGTGAGATTCATTATTAATTAATAAGTCTAATGAGTTGGATAATAATAATATACATTTTATAAATTGTCAATTTATTGATGGAATCCATTTCTCGGTCTAGAGATTAATGATATATCTTGAAAAAGCTTATAAGTTTTCATTGTGTAAATCCTACAGGTGAATTTTATATCCGACACATAAAATAAGTTAAGTGTAAGTCAAAAATATTAAATTAGAAATTAAATTAAATTATCAGTAATTTAATTAACTGGTGTTTGTAATCTTAACATGGGAAATTAAATAAGTATTTAATGATTTTGAAATTTCAAATTTAAATAAGGAGTGCAATTACAAATTTTTAATGGATTAGTTCGTAATTTAATATGATTGGATTTATTTAGATTTTGAAAGTAATTCTTTTATAATAGGAAACTTATTTAAATTAGTTTTGTGGTCTCTATTATGTTTTAACTGATAAGAATTCCTAAAACTGTTAAAAGGAGATAAAAACAGATGTTATCATCTTTTTGAAAACAAGATACATTTTCTTTTTAAACAAAAAGGAGATATACATTTTTGAAAAGGGATACATTTTATCTAAAAAGCTAAACAATAATCAATAAAGCTTGCCCACTCAAGTTGGAGTTCTAGGTTTTTCTTAGGTCATACAATAGAAGACCAAAGATTGAAGTTAACTTGGAACTGTTGATATCAAACCTGAGAGCTCTTAGAGGTATATGTTAATTTTATGTATGATTAAAATCGGGTATAATATTGTCTATATATATTACAACATGATGATGTATGCTTCCGCGTTACTCGTTCCTATTATATAGAACATTCTAAAACTATAGTTAAGATTTCAAGTATAAGTGAAATCCTATATTGAAAAGATATGGATTTAGTAAGAGAAATATAAGTGAAAAAAATTATAAACCCATTGTCTTAAGGATTTGGATTGGAGTGTGATGTGAAGCCTAAGAGTGTGTCTCTCACTGTCACACCCCAACTCCAGTGGTGTGACGGTCCTAGGAAAAGGGTAGGCTTAAGACCACCATAAACCTGTAGAACACTCATATCCTAGATCTCATTCATACTATATATTCATATCAAATACATATATCATTACAATATTCATTCTTTTGATTCATGTAATCATAATTCATACATTTATATTTATCATTGTATAATTTTTTCTTGTTCCTTACTAATAAAAAAATACATCCCACATCACTAAGGAACAAGGGCAGCCCCAAAATATAACAGTTCAGGAATCAAAATAATATCATCCTCAATATCTAACTACGGAGCTATAGAGTATACTTCTCATACATACATTACCATAATACAATCCAATGAATATATATATATATCAAAATAATTACAATGGAGACTTCAGTAAGTTATGAACATGCAATATAAAAATTAATCCAAAGGAACATGGGTAAGATAATATCATAAGGTTATGCTTACAAGAACAAAAGTAATCACAATCGAATAGCACTATCAAATCACATGATAGAACTACAGAGTGCATCAGTAGCCTTGCTACCTATCACAACAGAGCACATCAGTAGTCCTTGCTACCTTATCACAAACGCATGCTTGGCCAGACATATGCCTAGAGCTCATGGTCCCCTATAGGTGGAACACTGATAAAAATCCTATCAGCTAGGTTCCCAAAGTGCACAATGGACCAATGAATTTACTCTCATTGGGAAGAGCGTTCTATCCATATTATGGGTCATATAGTTGCAATCTTATAAGAAAACATATTGGTCGCAAGACCATCAACATATAATATAAATTCAGTCAATTTACAATTCGGTTTCATATGAACTTGGTCCAAGGAAAGATGACCAAGTCATTTACAATATATATATATATATGGTAATCACATGTAACAAATTGTCATTGTTTGAGAATATCATGGAAATTTTAATTAACAGGTCAGTAATACAATGTCATATAACATGTGAATCTTATATGTGGACATTAAAAAGGCTTGGACAGTTTCTTTCAAAGAAGCAATATGCATATGTAATGTTCATACTTACCTCAAAGCAATTTATCCTCAGTTACTTGCACAGCCAATAAATCTCCTTTAATTTCTTGAGTTTTCTTTTCCTATAACATTTCCCCAAATGTTCAAAATTAGAGTTTTTTCAATCAACAATACATAATATGATTCTTTATAATTTTAATCATCTTATAACCTCTATTATTATCTCCTAACATCAATTTAATTTATCTCTTAAAGAAAATCTGAAGTTTAAGAACCTACTTACTATTCATCTCACTATTCATCAAATTTCATAAATTCCGGTATCTTGATTATTAATTAAAATTAATAGTCATAAATACTTATAATAGAGTCTATGTACTCATATAGATCTATTCTATCTATCAAAATTCTTAATCTAAAGAGAAAATGAAGTTTGGAAAAAATTACCTTATTTTCCCCAAAACTGAGTTCTGGAAGAATCTGACTTGAAAATGATGATTACAGCCTTAAATGCGCTAATTTAATGATTCAATCCATTAATTTTAAGCATTAATGTATTAAAAACAAATGGGACAGATTTGAGAAATATAGGAGAAGAAATGAGAATGAACGAAGAAAAGAGAAGAAGAAGATATCGTGGAAATTGCTATTGCATCTCCTCTTAAAATAGGCTACTGCCTCTCAGCTTCCCGCTTCGCCAGACTCACTTCACAATCCCACTTCGCATGTCCACTTCGCATATCCTACTTCGTATATGCCATTTCGCATATCTCACTTCGCATATCCCACTTCGCATATGCCACTTCGCCCAAAGTCCACTTCGCCAAATCTCACCTCGCTAAACTCCACTTCTCCAATGCCACCTCGGCAATGCCACTTCAGCAATCTCACCTCGCAAAACTCTACTTCGCCAATGCCACTTCAGCAATGCCACTTCGCCAATGCCCATATTGGCAAGTTGGAATCTTGCCTCTCTAGCCATCTCGCCACCTCGCACTAAAATGGCTTGCGAGCGAGATAAAGAAGTCCAAATGTACTGATTCTTTTTTCCCAGTTAACTTAGACACACAGAGCTATAATTTCATGTTTACCTCTTCAGCTCGATCAACCTCCAACCATTTTTCAGAAAAAATAACAAATAGACTCAAATTCCACATTCTCAGAATACACATCAAACTTACTGCAGGAATTAAAGAATTACACAAATTCTGATTAAGGAAGCATATCTCCTCACACACACAGAATTTTCCAGAACAGTTTTACAGATTTTATAGATAGTATAAAAATCTGCAACTCTTATGATTTACTCTTTTAAAACCACAAAACTGACTCACCAAAACTGACTCACCAAAATCTTTCCTGCATACAAAAATTTAGAATTTCTCCAAACATTAATCTATCCACAATCATCTCAATTGTTAGCCCTCTCGGGCTTGATGTTGATTTTAATGATAACAAAACAATATAAATGTGTTATTTGAGCTAACATTTTGTTTGAGTTGGTTAAGGCATGAGAAATCATGACCATTGCTCAATTATAGGTTAACACATTCAAAAGGACTTGAATGAC
>CANXYC010265977.1:0-37183 GCA_948193065.1 Aleurites moluccanus | reverse complement strand
TGATCAGCCTTATGCTCATTGATACTGGAGACCTACATGGTCCATATTGACTTACTGGAGATTGTATGATTTCTTTTCATACAGTCCATCCCATTATCTGTCTTTCCATATGTAACCTAGCCTATATGATATTCTTTGACTTTACTGTACCCTGACATTTATTCTGTAAATTGTTATCTCATTGACTGATACCTTTATTGTACTGATGCCTATTATTTATTGTGATGCATGTAAATTTATTGAGTATCATCTATACTCACCTATTTCATTGTTTACCTATTTCAGGAGAGGAGTAGGTTGCAGAATCCAGTCTTCTGTCTTCCGTGGATTTCTGCTACAGATTATTTTGTATATTTCTAATATTCTGTATATTTATTTTGGTGTTTATGATCTAGCTGCTCCATGAGTATGTATGGGTTAGCTAGGAGATGAACATTGTATATATGATATTGATGATATTATTATGAGTTCTATAATGGTATTATGATATGGTATGTGAATGTTACAGTCAATTGCAGAATGATTACAGAATACATGACAGATTAACAGAATGACCAGTAATTAATTAATATGAATAATATATTGAGGTTTATAGATGATGCATGTGATACTGGGTTCTACGGATACCGGTCGCCATTGGCATCTCCTGTGTCCTAGGACCGTCGCGGTCCGGGAAACCTAGTCGTGACAACTCGCCTCTATCCATTACACAAAATGGGCCACACACATCACTGTGAATTAGCTCTAAAATTTCCAACAAAGGATGACCAAGTCATCTTGTCCTGAAGACATGACTCATAAGTTGGATATGATTTAGAACCCAAAGAATCTAGGATTCCCTATTTTTCCAACCACAGGAGTTGGTCTTCAACAATGTGACCTAGTCTCAAGTGCCATAGAAATTTTAAGCTAGAGTTATTCCTAATCAGGGCATTAATAGCATACATGTTTGGGATTGCTTTACCATTACTATGCAAGTAATAAGGACCATCAAGTACATAACTCATGCCAACCATTGTATTATCAAAATACAAAAATACAAACATCTCTCTTAAACAACAGTTCATATCCTAACATAGTTAATCTGGATACAGAGATAATGTTCCTGTAAGCATTAGGTATATACAAAACATCTTTCAAAAGCAAAATATGATCATGAAGATCAATAGAGGTGGATCCAATAGCCTTGGTTGCTACACTAGCTCCATTGCCAATCTCCAGAGTTACCTCTTCATATCCTGTAATACCTTAGAAAGTCATAACTTATATGCATAAATTAATTCTCAGTATATGGTCTAAAGGCATTAAAATGATGGGGAATAATTTTAGAGACACAGTTAGAAAGCGAATAAATTACATTTTCGAAAATCAGCGGTGTCGGGAACACTGCCGAGAAATTAGCAGTCTGGTCAACAGAAGAATTTTTTATTCTGACCAGGGGTAATTGATCACATAAATGCATGTGTAATTGTTGGTAAAAAGAAAGAGGTGAAAATATTTAGGAACACTGAAAAAGTAAGTAATGGCAAAATCGTAAATAAATAAAACTTCGAGGGGAATAGTGAAAATTGGTCTGTCTGGGTTTCAGAATAACTCTGAAACTATTTTTATAAATAAGTATAAATTAAAATAAGCCTTTTGAATCCCCACTTTGAAATCCAATTCTTGACAGAATTGTCAGAATAAATTTCAGAAGAAGCTGGGGTCAAAGTATAATTACTTGAAAGTTTAAAGACTAAAATATAATTTTTCATTTTTGCTTAATATATAAGCATGACTTAGGAAAATTTCCTATCATCTTCTTCCTTTGTCAAGCTTGGTCGAACCCTTCCCTGCCATTCGTCCTCCATTTCTTCTTCAATTTCCAACCAAAAATCCATAGAAAACTTGAGATTTTTCTTGATTCTTCCATTTCTAACTCATTTCTTCATTGGAATCACAAAGGAAATCAAGAATTTTGGACTTCATCATTTCGGTTAATTCATCCATTTTAGGTAACCAATTGATTTGTTTGATTTTATTGTTTATTTAGATGATTTAAAGGTTGAATTAGATAGGTTTTATGTTAGATTGCATCAATTGATGCATTTGGATAGAAATCCCTCATTTGTTAAACCTAATTGAAGTTGTATGATTGAGCTTGATTAATTAGTATTAGTTTGTATTGTTTAAGCTTAGAATATGTTAATTTGAGGCTATTAGAAGATTAATTTATGGTTATTTTGGTGTAGAAAACAAAGATTACACAAGTTGTTATATTTGTCTCCTTTGAAGCTTTTGGGTGGAAATCAATTTTTCAAAGCAATTGGAAGCCTTAGGTGAGTTATATATGCATCATTTAATATGTCTAATGTCTTAAAATTGAGATTGAAAATCATATGAAAAATCACCTTTGTGGCCGAACACAATTGCACTATTCATTGCCTATGGTTTACTTGAATTTTTCCTTTGTATTTCATAGCCCTTTTGATCCCTTTAATATTGTTAAATATTGTATAATTGATGCCTATTGTGTTTTTGACAATGTGGCCTTGTTGTTGATTGAATGGGCATAGCCAACCTTGCACCAAAACCTAGCCAAATTGCCCATTCAATGTTGCCCACAAAGTGTTTGATAAAAATGCCTAATTATTTTGCCATTGGCCTATTGCATTTTCTTCCATAGGCCTACCATTTGAATACCATCGTCGCCAGCAACATTGGCATGCCAATTGGCCTACCGATTTCCTTTGTCTAGCCAACCTTTGTTCCATACCTTTATTGTTTACCAAGCCGATTATCATTGAATGTGTATCATATATTGCAATGCCATTGATTGATTTGATACTTGATTTGAATGATATTGAGCTTATTGCCTTTGATGATACCATTGTTGCATAATGGTGTCTATTGATATGTTTCATTCTTATATTGACCCTAATATGGCTTGACAGAGCTACCGCTCCGACAGGGTAGTAGGTATATACTATCGGCGATGTGCAAATTGTATTACTGATGCCCTTGCTGGGAAGGGTTATGGTCCTGGCTATAAGACCTGATCAGTCTTATGCTTATTGATACTGATATTACTAGAGACTATATGTTTGCATATAGTCCGTACTGATACTACTAGAAACTGTATGTTTACATATAGTCCATCCCATTATCTGTCTTTCCATATTATACCAAACCTATGATATTTTCACGACCCGATTTTGCGGGCCGCGATGATCCTAGGGTACGAGAGATGCCGAGGTGATCGGCACCCGTAGAACCTATCAATCATATCAATCCTATAACAATATTGCAATGGAAACATATCTATAACCAATATTGCAGCGGAAACATATCTTACTCATCATCAATCAATAACAGCATATATAACGATTCACTCATATAAATACTATTCATTCTGTAACTTCCATAATCTTATACATTTATACTTCAAAATGTCTCATACACTTACATAAACAATCTGTTTATACCATTATATAATACCCATGGAGCATCTAATTTACATATATAAAGAAATAGTGTTTAAATTAATTACACTGTCTAAACAGACTGCAAAATTCCTTGGAGAACAAGAACCAGGAATCTGCCTCCTACTCTGCACCTGCAAAGGGTAAACAGTGAGAAGGTGAGTATATAAGATACTCAGTGAATCTATATATATCACCAATAAATATAAGGTTAACGGAAGGCCCAATGATATCAAAAGCTCAATATAAACAATTGCAGAACATAATGAAAGAAAGTGTCAGAATAGGCCAATATAGATATCATAGGATAGGTAAAAAAAAGGAAAAACAGATAAAGGGATGGATTGTATGACATTATACAATCTCCAGTAATCCATATGGACCATATGTGAACATATAGGTCTCCAGCATATCAATATCAGTAACATAAGACTGATCAGGTCTTATAGCCAGGACCATAACCCTTCCTAGCTAAGGTACCAATAATATAATGTGTATAAGGCCGATAATATTTTTCCACTACCTTATCGAATTGGTAGCTCTGTCATGACGTATTAGGATCAATATCAAGAACAACATATCAGTGGATACCATTATGCAACAAGGGCATCCTCCAGCTCAATAGGCTCAATTTCAATCAATCAATAAAATCAATAGAATCGATAGCAAAACAAGTATCAATAAATCATTATAATCAAATTAATGAGCATAAAGTCAATAAGACATCAATACTAATCAATTAAACAATAACCAAAGGTCTAACGACCAAAAATGGGAACAAACATATTTTGGTCATTTGCCGCCAAAAAGTTGACACAATCGGCATGCCATTGTCGCTGATGATAGTGGCATTCAAATGGTTGGCCTACGGATTTTTCGGCATGAATTTGGTGCAATATCGACATTTGCCCCAAATATCAATGAACAAGCATATTGAAAGCAATTTATAGGCAACAACCACAACTCAATAATCTTCAACGATTGAACCAAATAGACAAGGAAACACAAGTCAACAATATGAACAAAAACTAGGGAAATTGTACAAATTAGGGTTCAGCTAAGAACCCTTTTTCACAATTGGATTTCAAAGTTCATTCTAACAATTTAGGCAAGTAATTTGATGCATAGTAGACACACCTAATACTCCAAATCACCAAATACAACGAATTTACTACCCAATTCCTCAATCCTCGTTTTAGGCCAAAATCAGCTACTTTCTCCGAACGAGTTTTCTACAACGAAACAAACATCAATTAAACATCGATTAATACCCAATTGACTTATTCTAAAGCCAATTTACACATCCTAATCCATATACTCAATTTTAAAACTCACAACTTCAATTTAGAGTTAGAAAATTGGGAAAAATTATTTAATACATCAATTGATGCAATTAAACCATTTACCTAATCCTATTATCATTAAAACAACCTAATTAAACCATAAAAACCAATAAACAAAAAACTTACAAAATTTTTCCCAAATGGCCTAAATCTTCACCTCTTTTGTTCTTTTTTTTTTCTATGGTTGATTTTGGTAGTTAAGTGTTTGTATGGATTTAGTTTATGGTTTGCAACAATTTCCCTTCACAAATTAATGGAAAAAAATCAAATGGGAGAGAGGAAATGGCTCACGGCAAGGAGAAGAAGACATCAAAAAAAAAATTATTGTAGTTCCTCTTTATATAGTAGGACAAAATAGATAAATTACACTTTGGTCCTCTAATTTTCCAAAATTTACTTTTGGTCCTTTTTCGCTCAGTAAATTATTCCGACAATTTCGTCGGGAATTAGAATTCAAAGTGAATGTTTAAACATCATATTTTTATTAATATTAATTAATAAAAATAGTTTCAGAGTCATTCTGAAACTCGGACTGTCGAATTTTTACTATTCACTGAAAGTACCCTTTTACTCGTTTTAGCAGTGTTCTTCAATATTTTCTCATATTTCTTTTTACTGTATTCACGCATGAATATACTTTATCATTAACTCTCAATCCAAATTCAAAAATTCATTCATCGATCGTACCGCTATTTTTTTACAGCAGTGATATCGGTACCGATGATTTTCGAAAAAGTTCTCGTTTTCGCTCTAACTGAGTTTCTAAAATTATCTTTGGTCATTTCGATGATTTTAATCTATATACTGAGAAATTTATCATGCAAATGAGTTAAGACTTTCTAGGGTATTATATTCTTCCCCTCTTCAATTAAATTCGTCCTCAAATTTAAATAGATACATACATCTCAGTATTGCAACAAGAACATATACTTGGCTTTCGTATTTTGTTTACTTTCTCATGTATATTTATCCTTATCCTGATTCCTCTATAATACTTTTACCATTGAAATCTCTTTTTTATTCCGCAACTGTTGGACTTATTGGTCTACAATTCCTATTGGCACTTACTCATATGGCATTTCTTCATTAACATCAATATATTATTCTTTCAATACATGTGACATGACTGACACGTACTTTCATAGCATTAAGATATGGAATACTAGATAAACATGGTTCATACTGAAAGGAAGAGGCAAACTGTAAGCTACAATGTCAATCCTTTTAATACCTCATATGGTCTTACATATCTCGGTGACAGCTTTCCTTTCTTGCAAATTCCCATAACACTTTCCATATGTGATATTTAAAGAGAACATGATCACTAATATCAATTGAATATCCTTTTCAGATATGTAATTCAATCAATGTAAGTATTGATCTCAATTACCTTTGAATTCTATAATACTTATCCTCTAATGTATGACCTGTTCACTCTAATTATCCATCAGTTTATGGATGGAACGCTCATCGAATTTTAACTATATATCCATAGCTTCTTGGAACTTCTGAGTATCACTGTGTCTCTGTATCAGACATTATCATTAAAGGCACTCCATGAGCCTTACAATCTAATTAACAACATTTATAGTAATTTATTCTCATTTCCATTCAGATAACTGTATCTCCTGTGGAAACTTAATAATTTTTGGCGTTCAATCTTAACCTGTTGATAGGCTAAACATGTAGACACAACTTAGCTACATTTTCTTTTCATATTAAGTCATCAATAACATCTTTTAAATCAGGGTACATCTTGGTAAATTCCAGGATGTACACCGTACGAAGAATAATGAACTTCTCTTAAAATCTATTCCTGAAGTTCATTAATATCAAGCACACATAACTGTTTATCACATTTCAATTTACCATCCTCAACTATGAACTCAAATGCTTTACCCCTTTTTTTTTTAACATTTTCCTTTAACTTCATAAGATATGGATTCCAATCTTAGATTACTTAAATGTCATCAATTAGCAATAGCTTAACCTGGAATTGGCTCTCAAAGCCTGGTTTCGATCCTAGGATCCAAATCTAACTCCATACCTATATCATTTAACTCATTCATTGTACGAATCAATGGTCTTCTAACAATAGAGATGTGAGCTAGACTACCCATAGTCTTTTGACTAAGAGCATCTGCCACTACATTAGCTTTACTCGAACGGTAAAAGGTTTCACAATCACTATCCTTTAATAATTAACTCATCTTCGTTGCCAAAGATTCAAATTATTGTATTGCATAATATACTATACACATGCTGTAGACTCTTATGATTCATGTAAATTTCACACTTAACATCGTACACACGGTATCTTTAAATATTTAATGCAAAAAAAACTATTGTTGCCATTTTCAAATCATGTATCAGCTAGTTTATCCCATGGTTTTTCTAATTATCAAAAAGTACATGCAATCACTCTTCTATTTTTCATTATAACACATCTCGATTCAATTCTATATTCATTACAGTACACTATGAAATTATCATCCACTGATGATAATGTTAACTCTATACCACTCATAAGGCAAAGCTTCAATGTCTAGAACTATACTCTCACATTATACGTCCATTGATATTTCTCTTGTTTACTGGTCAAATTAATCAATCAGAGTAGGAATCTTAGAAAAATCTTTTACAATCTCTTGTAGTAACTTTCCATTCCAAGGAAACTACAATCTCATAATATTAATTGGCCGAGGCCAATTAATTACTACTTTTACCTTTTAAGTATTGTCCTTGATACTATTTTTACATACCATATGACCAACGAAACACATTTGAATTAGCTAAAATTGATATTTAGACAGCTTGGCATATAATTTATGCTCTCATAATGTCTATAACACAGTTCTCTAGTGCTCTACACATTCCTCTTCTCTCATATAATAGATAAAGATATCATCTATAAACTTATTCAATACATAACTTAAACACTATGTTCATTAAATCCATAAATGTAGTTGGAACGTTAATTAACCTGAATGACAATACCATAAACTTATAGTGTCCATATCGGATTCTAAAACAATCTTTGAGTACATTTTCTTTCTTAACTCTTAACTATTCAATCAATCTTTGAGAAGTGTTTTGTAACTTCTCAGAAAATACTTTAGAGAACTTTCGGACCATAAGTATCTGATCAATACCTATTGAAGTCTTTTACACATTCACTACATATACCAGATACACTGTACAATTCCTTCTTTATCATCTTTCTAGCCTGAATAACAAAAATGAAATTAATTCTAGTTTTATACTTATCACTTTGGAACTCAAATTCTGGTTGCCTCTCGGCTGAAATTTAACTCTCTTTTCGCAACAATCAATAATTGTTTGATGCGTAGTTCTCTAACTTATACTAAGTGTTACATTAAGTTGCAAACAGGCAACTCTATCACATTATTACATAAAATATTATCATCAATTTTACTAATACATTTCGGATAACAATAATTCACTCATATATTTTCCCTCATAGGTATAGTTATCTCTAAGAGCACATTCAATATTTTATCTGTATTATTTAACTGTGATGCAAATAAAATAGTAGTATGTGGCACCAAAGTCAACCAATGCATCTGTTATATCATTTTGTATTAAAAATCATACATGTATCTACATTATCATATTTATGTGTCTCTTATGTGCTAACAGCAAAAACTCTTTCTTGGCCTCTACCTGCTGGGGCCTGACTACTGCTAGGACCTTGTCCTTTACCTCTACCCTTACTAGGAGCCTCTCAATTTACATTCTGACACATTTGCACTGTAAGTTGTGATACTATAGCAGATGGCTACTGATTGCCCCATAAAGGACATCTAGGTAATAAGTCGAGAAAATCCTTGTGAATAAACAGATACTGACTATATTGGAGGCCCTCTACTCAGAGTCCTCCTCCTCTGATTGCCTAATTAAGGTCTCTGATCAAATTTAGGCATATGCTATATTTGTCTCGGTTGGGAGCTGGCCTCACCTCTTCTAGTTTAAGAACCAGGTCCAACTTTTCTTTTCTGATCTCTTTTAGCTCTCTCTAACTTATACTTCTCCTTCATTTGATTAGCCTTATTAATAATAATAGTCAGAGAGATAAACTCTATAGCAATCAAGACATTGTGAAGTGAGGCATGTAATTCTCTCCTGAATCTTACAATCAAGTCTGACTCAATAGGAGCAATACGCGTAGCATATCTGCTCAATCTAATAAATTCCTCGGCATATTCCTCAACAGAGTTGTTACCCTTCTCTAGTTGTTCAAACTGAATCTGGTTTCTTGCTCAATCGACTCTATAAAATCAATCATCTCATCGCTTCTATCACATCTGAACTCTAACAAATTTAGCTTCAAAAAGCTAAACATAGATACTCTGCCTTAATCAATAACTCAACGGGCTCCCTACACAATAGGCTCCTCTGGAACCACAACTGGTTGTACGGGTGCTGGAGCAACAGGAACTACAGCAAGTGCAACAGGGGGTGGCACTGCTGCTGGTACTAGAGCTGGTGGTACATTTTGTCGTTCCCACCTCAATTCAGCTAATTCACTTCATAATTCCATTAGTCCTTGCATCATTTCCATTCTCAGGGATCATCAGTCCTCTCTGTATCTCCTATAGTTCATCGGGATCTAGACGGTCCCTCAGAAACATAAGCTTCCCTGACTAGTGACTCATTATAGGCTATCTCTGCCTCTTTGGTATTCTTATCTCTGTCATTGGATATTTCTATCACTACAGACAACAAAAAGCAGGAACAGTCTCATTACGGTATGTTAACACAGAATGCTTATACACATTTGACGAACACATCAATAGACATAATAGGAATTCCTATGCTCCCTGGTATACTTAACTCTACCCATATTGTACTTAGTTACTATTTCCTCAGTAACCTTATTACTATTCATCCGTAACCTATAGCTCAAATATATGTAACCTAGAGCTCTGATACCACCTCTATCACAACCCGTTTCTGGATCGCGACTGTCCTAGGGTACGAGAGATGCCGAGATGACCGACACCCATAGAAGCCATCAATCACATCAATCCTATAATAATATTGCAGCGGAAACATATCTATAATCAATATTGCAGCGGAAACCCATCATACTCATCATCAATCAATAACAGCATATATAACCATTCACTTACATAAACACTATTCATTCTGTAACTTCCATAATCTTATACATTTATATTTCAAAATGTCTCATACACTTACATAAACAATCTGTCTATACCATGATACAATACCCATGGAGCATCTAAAATACATATATAAATAAATAGTGTTTAAATTAATTACACTTTCTAAACAAACTGCAAAATTCCTTGGAGAATAAGAACCATGAATCTGCCTCCTACTCTGCACCTGCAGAGGGTAAATAGTGAGAGGGTGAGTATATAAGATACTCAGTGAATCTATATGCATCGCCAATAAATATAAGGTTAATGAAAGGCCCAATGATATCAAAAGCTCAATATAAACAATTACAGAACATATGAAAGAAAGTGCCAGAATAGGCCAATATAGATATCATAGGATTAGTAAAAATAAGGAAAAACATATAAAGGGATGGATTGTATGACATTATACAATCTCCAGTAATCCGTATGGACCATATGTGAACATATAGGTCTCCAGTATATCAATATCAATAACATACGACTGATTAGGTCTTATGGCCAGGACCATAACCCTTCCTAGCTAGGGTACCAATAATACAATGTGTATAAGGCCGACAATATTTTTCCACTACCCTATCGGATCGGTAGCTCTGTCATGACATATTAGGTTCAATATCCAGAACAACATTTTAGTGGATACCATTATGCAACAAAGGCATCCTCCAGCTCAATAGGCTCAATTTCAATCAATCAATAAAATCAATAGAATCGATAGCAAGACAAGTATCAATAACTTATTAGAATCAAATTAATGAGCATAAAGTCAATAAGACATCAATAATAATCAATTAAACAATGACCAAAGGTCTAACGACCAAAAATGGGAACAAACATATTTTGGTCATTTGCGGCCAAAAAATTGACGCAATCGGCATGCCATTGTCGCTGACGACAGTGGCATTCAAATGGTTGGCCTATGGATTTTTCGGCATGAATTTGGTGCAATATTGACATTTGCCCCAAATATCAATGAACAAGCATATTGAAAGCAATTTATAGGCAACAACCACAACTCAACAATCTTCAACGATTGAACCAAATAGACAAGAAAATACAAGTCAACAATATGAATAAAAACTAGGCACATTGTACAAATTAGGGTTCGGCCAAGAACCCTTTTTTACAATTGGATTCCAAAGATCATTCTAACAATTTAGGCAAGTAATTTGATGCATAGTAGACTCACCTAACACTCCAAATCACCAAATACAATGAATTTGCTACCCAATTCCTCAATCCTCAATTTAGGCCAAAATCTGCAACTTTCTTCGAACGAGTTTTCTACAATGAAACGAACATCAATTAAACATCGATTAATACCCAATTGACTTATTTTAAAGCCAACTTATACATCCTAATCCATATACTCAATTTCAAAACTCACAACTTCAATTTAGGGTTAGAAAATTGGAGAAAATTGTTTAATGCATCAATTGATGCAATTAAACCATTTACCCAATCCTATTATCATTAAAACAACCTAATTAAACCATAAAAACCAATAAATAAACAACTTACAAAATTTTTCCCAAATGGCCGAAATCTTCACCTCTTTTATTCTTGATTTTTTTTTATTTTCTATTGTTGATTTTGGTAGTTAAGTGTTTGTATAGATTTAGTTTATGGTTTGCAACAATTTCCCTTCACAAATTAATTGAAGAAAATGAAATAGGAGAAAGGAAATGGCTCACGGTAAGGAGAAGAAGAAATCAGAAAAAAAATTGTTCTAAGTCCTCTTTATATAGTAGGACAAAATAGGTAAATTACACTTTGGTCCTCCAATTTTCTAAAATTTGCTTTTGGTCCTTTTGCGCTCAATAAATTATTCTGACAATTTCGTCGAGAATTAGAATTCAAAGTGAATATTTAAACATCATATTTTTATTAATATTAATTAATAAAAATAGTTTCAGAGTCATTCTGAAACTCGGACTGTCGAATTTTTACTATTCATCGAAAGTAACCTTTTACTCGTTTTAGCAATATTCTTTAATATTTTCTGATATTTCTTTTTATTGTATTCACGCATGAATATACCTTATCATTTACTCTCAATCCAAATTCAAAAATTCATCCGTCGACCGTACCGCTATTTTTTACAGTAGCGATATCGGTACCGACGATTTCCGAAAAATTTTCTCGTTTTCGCTCTAACTGATTTTCTAAAATTATCTTTGGTCATTTCGATTATTTTAATCTATATACTGAGAAATTTATCATGCAAATGAGTTAGGACTTTCTAGGGTATTACAGATATGTTTATTGACTATTCTGTCATCTTCTGTTATTGATTATGTAAACTATTTATATTGACCTATTGATAACATTGTTCCATCTATTACCCAGTATATTTATTAGCGATGCATATAGATTCACTGAGTATCTTATATACTCACCTTTTTCTCTGTTTAACCATTTCAGAAGAGAAGTGGATTGCAAAATCCCATCTTCAAACATCCAAGGATTTCTGCTTACTGTCGATTAATGTAAATATTATATATATTCTGTATTTTGGTGTTCATGTTCTAGCTGCTCCATGGGATATGTATGGGTTAGTTAGGATATGAACATGTATATATACGATGTTCTACGTTATATGATATTAATATGTTACATGAATGATGATTATTACAGCCAACTAGACTAGTTTACAAAATGAATGGTAATTAAGTAAAATGAATAATTAATTCATGGTTATAGATTTTGCATGTGATATTGGTTCTACGGGTGTCGGTCGCCATTGGCATCTCCCGCATCCTAAAACTGTCGCGATCCAGAAACGGGTCGTGACATATCCCAAGCCTTCATTGCTTACCAGATCCAGCAAAGATGCATACATATGTGATCTAGCACCTAAATCAAGGATCCATACAACAGATGAATGAGAAAACACATCAGAATAGCAAGAAAGAGACATACCCTTTCCTTTCTCCTCACTTTTACCCTTCTAATTAGGGCAATCATTCTTCTAGTGTCTTTTCTCTTGGTAATGGAAATACTTGCCCTTCATTGCACCGCCCGCCATTCTCTCCCGCTGGTTTTTCTTAACCCCTTCAGTGGACTTAAAAGGTTCGGCCTTCTTCTTCTTACTTCTCCTATTTTTGGGCTTACCAGAGGATCCAACAATAAGAGTCATTTCCTTCCCTTTAGCCTCACCCTTTATGGCCTTTTCTGCTATAACTAGAAGGTTCAGAAGATCCGCCAAAGTGAACTCAATATTATTCATGTGATAGTTCATAATGAAGCCCGAATATGAGTCTGGCAATGATTGAAGTATCATATCAGTCTGGAGGTGGAAGTCCATAATAAAATTCAAGTTCTCAAGAGACTCGATAAGCCCAATCATACGCTAGACATGCTCCCTCATTAATGATCCCTCTGCCATATTAACCCTGAAGAGCTATTTTGCCAGGTCATACCTAGTAGGACAACTCCTTTCTCTAAACATCTCCCAAAGATGGGTAAGAATATCATAAGCACTCTTCATATTCTCGTGCATCTTTTATATGTCATCCTTCATAGATGACAACATATAGCACTGAGCTGACATATCATCATCCTTTCATTTCTGGAGGGTCTCATGTTCCTCCGAAGTAGCTCCCTCTGGTAAGGTCCCCAAGATAGTAGAATCAAGAACATACTTAATTCGATCCTTATTCAAAATAATCTTGAGATTTCTAAACCGAATAGAGAAATTAGGCCCAGTGAGCTAGTGACAGTCAAGAATAGATGCAATTAGGTTCGTGGAGGTATTTTCCATTGTAGATCAAGTGATATACTACAGAAAATAACAAGTTCATTAGTTATCTTATTAACATATTTTATAACCACCATAAAGATTTGGTCTTTAATCATTTATGGTCCTCCCACTAACTTAGTGAATACCACACTTCCAAATGGGAAACATAAATCATGTTGGGTGGATTTCTAGTGGATGATTGAGTTCTTGTAAACATATCAAAGACACTCAGGTGCACAATGTCATTCTTACTAATTTGATATTCCACAAGTAAGTAACACTAGCTCATCAGAACAAATGTGAGGTTCAATCAATACCGGCTCCTAGTGCTACAGTCCTTAGGTGCACAATACCGATCTTGGGCCTTGACACTAGTTAAGTCCAACCCATTAGATCTATGATTCCATAAAATTGAACATTGTAAGACTCAGGTGCACAATGTCGATCTTGCCAAGTAATGTTTCTAAGGACCCACAAGCAACCCGTGCTTATCCAAAAATATGCCTTCCAAATTAAATAGGCACCATATATTTCCATATATTCAATGTCACATTTAATGTCCATAGAACATATTCCTCTAATGGAGAGCCTCATACTCAATCCCTTTATTGGAAGAATTTTGGGCTTTAATTTTAATTAGGTCTCACTTTGCACATTATCCATTTTCAATTAACCAATGTATATCTAAATGCATTTTCATATATTCATCCATAAATTGAAAATGTATAACATAGGATCAATCAAGGACTATTTCTATGGGCCTAATTCCTAGCCATAAGGAATTAGGAAGGCGAGTTCTAAAGTTCTACTCAAAACAAGCCTTATCATGCTCCCTTGAGAACTTGCTCCTCTAGGCACCTCATGATTGAGCTCCATTTGTTCCTGAATCTTCATTGCTTCCATTACATGATAATCCTTGGCATACCAAGTCGAGATTACAACAAATTACTCATATGAGCTCAAATGAATTGAAAAGTCCTAAAACTATTAATATTACATTCCCAAATGAAAGAATAATTAATATTACAATCATCCCACACCTAAGTCCATAATCTCACCATCCATACCATGACCAAAACCAACATAAAAACATCATCATATTCAAATGCATGATCCATTTTATGTTATTAGTCATATTTCATGCCTTATGTATCATATGGAAGCATTAGGAAGAAGTTCGGATGCGATCAAAGCTTAAAAACTCATTCGGAAAAAATTTGGACAACCCCTGAAAAATCAACACTGACGTGCACAACCATGCAGATTTGAAGCTTGCTACCTCACCTAAAAAACATCTTGCATGGCCGTGCAAGCCCTTCTGCAAGGCCATGCAAAATTTTTCAAGGCTATCCAAGTTTCAAACCTTCACCAAATGTAACCATTTTTGGGCCAAAGCTCTATCAAACACCCAAACACATGTCAAGCACTTCAAAACATGGATTTTAGCTAAAATATGGGTGGTTTTGATACCACTTGTTAGTGGAGAAATATGCACAAGTGACTCAACGCAACAAAAGTGACAATTTAAAATTTCATGCATAACATAATCACTCAAATACATGTAACAAGGACCTATCATATTATTGCCAAAATACTTCATGCATGGACCAATCAACATCACAAAGAAAAATATACCTTAAGAAGAAGAGAAGTTGAGGTAGACTACAAAAGCACCCCAAGTGTGATGCCTTTAGATTGTCCATAAGTGCAAGGCCTTCAACTTGGAACCCTTTACTTGCTAATGTTCTTTGTCTAGGTTACTCTCTATTACAAGCCCAAGTCCACCAAAATTTCACAAGCAAAGGAAGTTGTCAAGTATGGTTCATATGGTGCTTACCCTTTCCTTCTCTAGTATACCAAACAAGTATACAAAGGAAACACAAGAAAGGAAGAAGATGGAAATTTTTCTCTTGAACTATTGTGAGACTTTTTTGAAAGAGAAAATAAAAATGAATTTTTCTCTCCCAAGCTCAAGTGTGCCGGCCACCCTTGTCCCATTTTTCTTTTGTTCAATTTTTGCTCTTGCAAAAATTAGTGGAGAGTAAAGATGGATTGATTTGACACAAGTCAAATTTGTGTCTTCCACTAACAAAGTCAAATATTCGAAAAGAAGCTATTCTCTTAAGCTTATTTATTAATGGTAAACACATAATTAAAGATTTAATTAAGCCCATGATTAATTGATAATGGGCTTAGTGTATTTTTCCTACAAAGTCCACTAAGCTAGCCCATTATGCTTTTTCCACTTATTTAGTGGTGGGATCCACCAAACAAAAAAAGTCCAATTAATCATAAATTAAATCCCTAAAGCCCAATAGCTATCATCCATTATCTAATGTGGGTTGGGCCTACATAAATGAATTGGCCCATCAAAACATCCTGCTCAAAGCACCAATAAACTATAACCTTAATTTTCCAGAATCGAGTGAATGGTAATGCTAACAACTGCATTAACTTAATAACTTGCTTCATCCAATAATCTCAAGGCCTAAGATAATTAAGTTGAATGCTTCACACATGTTTGTGCGACTTTCTAGGTTCATGTCCATTTGGCAATGGGAAATGACGTTATTTGGAATGTCACGAGAAAACCTATCTCAACCAATCAAAGTAATTCATGTTCCTGATCGATTCCTATAAATCATGGTTGACCCCTAGCAATAGGTGTCATGACTACCCAACCAAATATGAATGTATATAGGTAGTCCACATTCCATGAAACCTCTAATCATAATTATTGTGCACTTATATCCCTTCTTTCAAGATCCCGATCGATAGGCTAGGGTCATGGAACTGTCAAACCCTAATACCGAGACACTATGTCCACATCAAGACTTGATTCTCGATAACAATACCTTGGCCAAGGACTCTACATCAAGAAGAATTTGATGGCATAGGATCTTTACTCTATTCACTCGAAGGAACGAATCCTTTCTTGGTCGATTGCCATGCCCCAATATATAACTAGCTGAGGCCACCACATGTAATATGCCAGTGCATGGCTAGCCCCGTCATATAAGCGGTAACAAACCTCAACCACCTATATAAGTGACGTACATCTTCTCAAGTCAAAGAACTATATGTACAGAGATGATCATGGACAATCAATAATTGACAGAAAGTGAAATCCTATGTCATTGTCATCCATCGTCACTGTTCAATCACTCAACCAATGAGTATCCACGTGTTTATCCTGATACTCAGTCAAGCGGATAGTGACCCAGTGCTTTTGTTCCATTACAAACTCATACTGACTAAAAAGATAAATATAGGTGATGGTCTTTCCGAAACTAGTGCAGCCCAAGCTAAGAGTCCAATGGCCATGAACATATTTAAAGCACTCATACCAAACTAAATGGTCACTCCATTCTCATCAACCGAGAAATATTCATCTCACAAGTACCTAAGGATAGTATTCTCAACATAAATGTACAACCAATCGAAATGGAGAATGCAACATATATTGCCATAATGGGAATTCAGTTACAAAATATATACAAAGATAATACAAGTATGGCTCATAGGGCACATATACACTAACATTATATGTCTCAAACTTTAAATTAAATTTACTTTTTGTTAATAAATATACCTAAAGTTTGAAACTTAAAATCATTTTCTTTGATAAACATTGTGTATTTCAGGATCTTCTGACTAAAGAATTCATAGCCATTAGCAAGATGATTGTGGAACTCTACTTTCTTGATAAGTCTAATTTCCTTATAAATTCAATACTTGAGTTTCAGACCAAGGAGTCTGTCATTGTAAATATAATTCAAACAGATATGCATTGCTTTGTATAGTCAATTTTATCAATAAAGAAGCTTATGCTTCATTTTAGATTAGGCCATGCATCTAAATCCAAAATTGATCCCTTGACAATTCCTTTTGAAAAGGACCAAACCTATTTTGAAATATGTCACATCTATCCTTTGTTAAAACAATAAAGATTACCTTTTCCTACTAGTGAAATTCATACTTCCTAAAACTTTGAATTTGTTCATGTAGACCTATGGGGATCATACAAGATTGCTTCTTGAATGGTGCTCATTTTATACTAATAATCATAGTAGGGCTACTTGAACCTTTTTACTCAAACACATCCTTACTTAAACAATTCTTTTCCATGTTAAAAAATCAATTCAATAAATCAGTTAAACATATCAGAACAGATAATAGAACATAATTCACTAATACTCAATGTCAAACTATTATGTTAGAATAGGAATCATCCATCAAAAATCTTATCCCTACACTCTACAACAGAATGGAACTTTAGAAAGAAAACATAAACATCTAATACAAATTGCAAGAGATTTGTTATTTCAGTCCAAACTTCCTAAAAGGTTTTAGGGATAATATATTATTATTGCTACTTACATCATAAATAGATTGCCTACATCCTATCATTCTTAGAAACTCCTTTTGAACTTTTACATAATAAATCTCCTACTTACCATAATTTGAAGGTGTTTGTGTTTTGCATCCAATACTTTTCTACACGAAGATAAATTTGACCAAAGAGCTTTTAATGCATTTTTATAGGTTATGTTCTAGGACAGAAAGAATACAAATTATATTATCTAGACATTAAAAAGATTTTTCTGTCTATAGATATCATCTTCCATGAAATTTTGTCCTTTTTCAGCCAAATCTTGATGATTTTATTCCTGTCTGTTGTTCAAATTCTGGACAATATATCTCCTCTTTGTAATTTGGAACACACAAAATTTGTTTTACTTGATCTTGATAATTCCACCCATAGTTCACCCATTCTTGATTCAAACACATATCATATTTCATAAACTTTGAACCTCAACTAAATCCATTACCTACTCTTGTTTCTCTTACTGATTCAATTCAAGAATCTAAACCTCAACCTCAGTTTCTTTCCATTACCTATTTTCACTAAAATTGTTCCTACTAAATAGAGTACTAGAACTAAGACCAAACCCAAATGGCTTCGAGATTTTGTTTCAATAGCTCATACTGACATTTTTTACCCATTACCACTCAATCTCAAACCCAACATTACAACTCATACCTGAAACACTTACATCTTTTCTTAACAAAACTCATATTCAATGTTAATGCATCATTAATTCAAGAACCATACACTTACAATCAAGTAAAGTAAGATCCACATTGGATTGAAGCTATGGAAAAAGGAACTTTCTGCTTTAGAACTTAATCATACTTGAGAGCAAGTTGACTTACCTCCTGGTAAGAAACCCATAGGTTTTAAATGGATATACAAAGTGAAGTACAGAGTTGATGGTACTGTTGAGAGATATAAGACTAGGATGGTAGCAAAGGGCTACAACCAAGTTGAGGGTGTTGACTACAATGATAGTTTTTATCCAGTTGCGAAACTATTGACTATCAAGTTGTTTTTAGCATCTATTAAACAGTGGGTCATCTCTCAGCTTAATATCAATAATGCTTTTGTCCAATGGTTTTCTAATGGCCATTGTCTCTTTACCAAATAATCTTCATTTGGTTTTTTAGTCTTGATAATTTATGTTGATGACTTGCTAGTCATTGGAACTACTGAAGCTGATATTTTATTTGTCAAAACCTTCCTACATACTCAGTTTTCTATTAAGGATCTTGGCCATGCAAAATATTTTCTTGGTTTGGAGATCTATAGAAGTCAATTAGGCATATACGTTAATCAGAGAAAATAAATTCTTGATATTCTCAATGATATTGGACTCATAAGCTCTAAACCTGCCAAGGTTCCCTTTCCATCTAGTGTTAAGCTTTCTACTGATTATTTTGGTTTGTTATAAACAAATATAAAAGATTAATTGGGAATTGCTACAAATATAGAAGATTAATTGGGAGATTACTCTATTTGAACCTTACAAGACTTAACATTTCTTATACCACTCAACAACTTAGTAAGTTTATACGTTGTCCAAGGCTTTCTCATCGAGCAGTAGCACTTCATGTGGTTAGATACCTGAAAGGATGTCTTTCAATCGGTATGTTCTTTCCTTCTGTTTCCTCCTTTCAGCTTCAAGCCTATTGTGATGGAACTGTAGAACTTGCACTTTGACCAGGAAATCTCTTACAAAATTTTGTATATTTCTTGGCAACTCTTTAATTTCATGGAAGACTAAGAAGTAATTTACAGTTGCTAGGTCTTCAGTAAAGGCAAAATATCATAGCATGGCATCCACAGTTTGTGAGCTACAATTTATTTATTATTTACTTCATGACTTTCAAATGTCATTGCAACTTCATATTCCTCTGTTATGTGATAGTCAGGTTGCTCCACATATAGTAGCAAATTTGATTTTTTATGAGCATATTAAACATATTGACATTGATTGTCATGTGGTCAGAAATAAGATTAAGGAAGGTTTCATCACTACTCAGCATGTTTATTCTTAATTTTAGTAGCCTGATCTTTTCCCCAAGGCTCTTGGCAATAAAGCTCACCATTTTCTTACTTCCAAGTTGGGATTGATTCACTGTCATCAATCTCCAACTTGAGGGGGGAAAGTTAGTATATAGGTCATTTTATAAATAATTGTAAATGGTAAGCATAGTTATATTTGTAAATACTTAGTTTTAGTATTTTTTTTTTTTTTTTTTTTTTTTTTTTTGTACATATTCTCAAGTTAGTTAGTATAGCTGGCTTAATATATAAACATATTTTATTGTTGTTTTCTCTCTCTTCAAGTAGATCAATAAGAATCAGAAAATCCCCAAATATTCTCTTTGTTCTATCTACAAACCATAAACCTAAATTGTGTAATTTTGTAAGATTATCAGAATTTCAATTATAATACTCGAATTTAACTTGATCATTACTTTAATTATTTGAGCTTGACCTCTACTCAATTTTAATCAAGTCGATTTCAAGTATTTCATGACTCGAATTCGAATTGCTCTCAAATAGCTTGACTTATTTACACTCTTATATGTGACAGGCAAGAGAGTGACAAATTAGACAATAATTCTATTAGTGGCAGTAACAGTGGTACTTGAGAGCAAATGATAGAGATTTACAGAAAAGCAAGAGAGAAAAAGGAGAGAAAATAAATATTTATTTTTGTATTTTAATTCAATGAAATTGAGGATATTTTTGTACCTAAAAGTTTATATATTTTTATTTCTCAAATTTTTATATTATAATGTATCCAAAAGCTCAATTCCCACTTGAACTTTATGGTGAAGGAAAATTTGAACTCCTTCCATTTTTTTTCTTGGCTCAACTAATTATTTCATGTCTTTGGTGTTGCTGGTAAGCCGTATATACATATATTTGTACATATTTATATTGTGTATATAAAGATTTTAAGTGTGTGAGATCTCACATTGAAAATATATAATATTAAAGAGGGACATATTTATGGAAATGACCAATAAATCCAATACCTTAATGTTTGAAGTATAGTATCGGATTCATTAATGTGTCCATCACCAGATCCATCATGAATCCATCATGAAGATTTCTCAATTGAGTGGGTTCTCAGTACCAACAATGTATTTGGGGGGTGTGTGTATATATATATATATATATATATACATGTTTATTTTCTATAGAGAGTTCTGGAATTCCCGATTTCAATTGCTGTAGATTGGAGATCAATGATGCAATTTGTGATAGCAGTCTCAATTTGTATGCTGACAAATTTGATATGAGAGCAAGTGAGAGATACGTCCTCTTTTCTTATTTGTGATTGAAGTAATTAAAAAAAATCCCATCTTTAATCAAGCTTAAGCAAATCTTCAATTACTGATAGATGCAAAGATTGCATCTCTAATCTTCGTACTGTTGTTATTAGTACAACTTTTTCACTGAAGTGAAATTATGTATTTTGTTGTTAAAATTAATTTGTTTTTCATGCTTGTTATTAAAATAAAATAAAATAAAAAAATTATACTTTCCTCGACTATAAACAATTCCGTTCTTGCCGTTAATAATTATGCTTAATTGACCTAAAAATAGAAATGTAAAAGTTTAATCGAGTCAAACAAGAGAATGGAATGAAATTACCTTTCACCATGAAATTGAAGAAGGAATTGAGCCTTTGGCTGATAAGTAAAATGTTGGAAAAATAATGTCAATTAGAGGGCAGCGAAATACCTCTTGTAAATCTAATATGATATTATTGCAATTTGAAAATACTGAGCCCGTAATTATTTGTGAACCGAAATTATAAATAAATACTATAAAAAAAATAATATATACGAACTTCCTTCTCGTTAATGTAAATGACTATTAGAGTAGTACACAATTATTTTACGTTTCAAATTCTATAAATATAAATGATTATCTTATAAAAAATTAACATAAAAAAAGACTATTAGAGTCACTTGCACTAATTTCAATCTTCAAATTCTAAAATTGTGAATGATTACTTTATAAAAAATTAATATAAAGAGAGAATATTTTATGTGTAAAGAAAATTATAAGTATTGTGTCATTTTTAATTTTTTATATATTCATTATATAATTGATATGAAAATATTTATAATACTAGTGAAAACCCATTAGATTTGTTATTATCAACATGAATTAATTCATATGGACCCGTGAGCCTACTGTTAACATAAATAAAATAAAATAATCAACAAAAAATAAAATAGAATAACGGAATATATTGAGGATTATATGTATATTGAATTTTTTAAAATGTAAACTTCTGAATAATGTATTTGACTATAATAATAATTTAAAAAAAAAAAAATCGAAGCAAGCAGCCGGATAAGGGAATCCACAATGGAAGCAGCATCTTACGAAGAAGGCAAATGAGAGAATTGTATTTAATTTTTAATTTTTAATTTTATGAGCGGTTGATTTTTTTCTTATTGTCACGTCAAGATTGCCATTGAAATTATCAAAACACCGACCCTTTCAACACGTTTTCTGTCCTATTTGTTTCTCCTTTTCCATTTTTCTTTCATTTTCTCGGACAACTTTTTTTACTTCTAAATTTTCATTCATTAATCATTATAAATTTAATTTTATCTCAAATCAACATTTTCTCATAGTTGACTGTCCAGTGAGTACTGAGTAATGCCCAAGTTGACTATCCATTACATTAATAACTCTGATTTTAGAGTCTCTTTTCAATATTTTTATTTAAGCTAATCTCCTTTGTAAATTATCAAATTTTTCTAATTGCCACTTGAATCAATTGCATTTGATTGGAGCTTACCAAAAAAATATTTCAAATTTAGTGTTTCTACTTGATTCTGAAGATAAGAGGTTATTTGAATGAAAAACCTTTTAATAGTGTAATTATTTTGTATTAATGACAGATAAAGGAGATTATTTGAAAGTTATTAAGAAAATATCATTTTAACTTGCTAACCTTTGATTTAAATAGAAAAGAGGAAAGCCTTTTGGATAAATTCCAAATTAATAATGCAAACAGTAATTATAGGACGAAGAAAGTAATCCAATATTATATTTAAGCACCTTACCATTCTTTTAGCTGTGTATACACGACAAGGGAATGGACCTGTTCAATCTTTCCGTCCAGATAGGACATGATATATATATATATATATATAGATAGGACATGATATATATATATATATATATATATATATATATATATATATATCTGGACAAAATCACAAGAGAGCCATATTGATGAGAAGCCTAAACCACATATTTTCATTATCTAGCTAAATAGTATTGGTATAAGCAATGATCTTTATCAAATTTACTGGATTACAGCATGAATGTTACACACACACAGGGACCCACTGGCCAATTTACAGCAATTGCGGAGAGACTGCCAACAGATCAAACAAATTCAGTGTCTACTCCCCTACCGCCAAAAGTTTCTCCCTTCCGAGTTTCTGCAGGGAAAAAGAATCCCACCAACTTCAGTGAAGTGACCGAGTACTACTGTGACCTGATTAAAAGCGAGGAACCATTGATAACAGAACCTTGTGATTCCACCACATAATGCACTGTGAGGAGAGAGTATGAAAAGTATTAGTATTGCTATTTACACTCAAATGGCCCTTGTTCTTAGTGATGCATCAGCCGTTTGTCCTTTTAATGAAGAGGTTTCAAAACCAGGATCATGAGTATAGATTGTGTTTGGTCTTGTCGAATACAACGAGTAGTCGCTAAAGTTGTAACCACTTTGCCCTACCAATGCATATGCGGGGTGAGGAGGTGAAAGGAAACAACTCTTGTGTGCTGGTCCATAATTTCGTAAAGGACTAGAACAAGGGGAGACAGGTAAAGAGGTGATCATTCTTACATCATCCCTGCATACAATACCAGCAAAGTTAATTAAGTGGGTGTTTGGATCCTCAATTGAGGAATCAAAATCCTTTAGTTTAAGTGAAAATACTGTAGCGGATTGAGTTTTGTAATTCAAAATCACTTATTAGAGAGTTTGGCAATGAAAACAAATAATGAGTTTTGGATTCAATTGAGTTTTTTTTAAGCACTAAAATGGTGCTTATTACAAAAAGCACTTGTGACAAAAGTGCTTTTGAGATAATAATATTTTATTAACAAAAAGCACTTTTGGCCTAATTGGATCCAAACACCCTCTAAGACTTACAATATGATCATCAATGATTAGAAGTATGAATAGCAGGATGTTGTTTACCTAGTGTTCTTTAATGCTCTTGTATTAGTGACCACCTGCTTCATTGCATAATCTCCATCCAATGAAGTGAAACTTGTTCTATTGGAGTGAAAATCCAACACTGGCTGCTTGGAAAGTAAAATTATTACCAATTAGCCAACATCCAACTTTAGATTGGAAAATAAAATTTCAGAACATAGGTCAATTTATAGAAGACAAGGCATATGCACACACACAAAAAAACTCAAGTTATGTTTAAGTATCAATTCTTTGGGGTTTCAAAATGCCTAATCTTATGAAGGTACAGCATGTAAGATATAATCTGATATTGCACTTATCAATTTCTCCCCCAACACAATACCAGACTGCATCTATCAATACACATTTCTTGAACCACATCCTGCCCTGAGACCAATTAAATTCACATTCTTTCCCCAAATATAGATATTGATAGAACTTTTTCCATGGAAAAAACAAATACAGCTCAAGAAAAGCCTCATGGACAACAAAACTTCTGTTGATTGCAAATGGTTAGCTAAATAATATAATATGGTGACTTGAGGTGAACACTAAACAACAAAATTTTTCCACCATGTATTCCTTTAGCATGTGCTACATTCCTTCTCATGATAAGGCTATGCAAATGCTCTCAATTTCTAATGCATAAAAACAAAGGGACCTTTTATCTGGTTTAAAACATTTTTTTTTTCAGTGGTCTGAAACATGTTTAGTACTACAGTAAGCCAGTTAAAAAATTATACCGGTGTTCGGCTGCCATCAAAAGTGTAGGGAAAGGCATCCCTAGTTATGTTGATGTTAGCAACTCTTGTTGTTGCTTGGTCCCGAATGAAAGGGTGGTCCAACAATTGTGAAGCTGTAGGGCGGGCTGATGGATCCCGTTGCAAGCACAACTTTATAAAACTTTTTGCATCATTTGACAGGTGATCAGGAATATCGGGCATATCTTTGCTGTTTCCAATTTTAAAGATTGCAGCCACCTGTTAAATTCAACATGATCAAATGAATTTGGTCCTACAAAAATTTTAAAGATGATGACAAAGATGATTTACATAATGAATTTTCAGAAGCTCACCCCTTCATACTGATTCCATGGTGGCTTTGAAGTTGCCATTTCAAGAATTGTACATCCCAAGCTCCATACATCCACTGCGAGACTGTAGCCATTTGTATTCATTACAACCTGATATCAGAGAATCCAACAAAGAAAGAAGATGAACAAAAAGCAGTATCTAAAAACTGAAAAGCTACCAAAAAGGAAGGTGTGTGTGGCATTGTTGTGGTGGGAGAGGGGATAATGAACTAAGTTTAAGCAATTTGAGAGGATGTTAAGGGGGAAAAGAGGATACCTCAGGTGCCATCCAATAAGGACTTCCCTTGAATGAAAGCATTGAAGAACAAGCTGTAATCTGATTAGGAACACAATTTGAAAAAAGCTCAGTCATAAACCAAAATATAATGGCAGACAAGAAGTATTAAAAAAATGTAATAATATTTCCAAGGTGAGAGAAAATTTATGAAGGAACTCTGTTCTATTCTCTCCAATTTTTAAGAGAACTCTCATTCTATATTTGCAATACTTATTAATTAAACTCCCCAGATTGAGATAAGACGTACATGTTTAGCCATGCCAAAGTCAGCCAGCTTGATTTCACCATTAGGATCTACTAATATATTAGCCCCTTTAATATCCCTATCAAGGAAAAGAAAAACACATTAGAAAGATATGAACATTGAAGAAACTCTGACTTTGTTATAATAATTAGCATCAACATTCAACTCTTAAATACCTGTGAACAGTATTTCTTCCATGCAAATAGGCAAGACCAAAAAGAATCTGCCTTGTATAATTTTGAATAACTGGCTCCTTAAAGGCACCATATTCTTGAAGTAATTTGTGAATTGAGCCACCAGAGACATACTCTAAATAAACTGACAGTGTCCCTTCACTCTGAGAAAATGCAAATCCATTGAAGTGGGCATATTTAACATACAAGAAGAGAATCAAATAACCCCTCTCAATAACATGTGCAACTTTAGAAGAGTAAGTGGGTGTTTGGATCCTTAAAAAGTGCTTTTCGCTATAGCACACTAAGTTTTTAATTCCAAATAAAAAAATGAAAGTTCTTGATGTCTAATTGAAAATGTGTTTTGGCTGCTACAAATTGGATTTTTTTCAAGCAGCTAGAAGCAGTTTATGATAATCTCAATTGACAAAATCCTAATTTGACAATTAGGCACCCAAACACCCCCTAAGTAATTCATACCAGCTCACTTCCATAATATCGCACAATGTTTGAATGTGAAAGCTGACTGAGCAAATTTATTTCCTGTTCATAAGGGAATGAAGTTTAAGTTAGAAATGCGCCCTTGAGCTACCAAATATCTAAAGGACAATCTGGAATTGCATTATTTTAAAAGTCACTATTCAAGGAACAGCAATGAACAATACCAATTTGTCTATTTCCTCAAATTTGACACTATAAACAAATTTGATATCATAAAAAAAATAAAAAATTACCTGGTTAAGTTGCTTAAGACATTCTTTTGATGTCTGATCATCAGAAACAACTTTGACTTCTTTTATTGCACACATTTGCCCACTCTCACTGTTTAAGTTGCAAGATAACATTTAGTTGAGTGCAAAATATAACACAATGAAGCAACAGATAAACAGTCTTGTACTAATTTATTTGTAATCTAGCCTTTACATTTTCATCTCTTTGTAAAAAGTTATAAAATAAAAAATTTTAGTTAGCTAGTGCACTTGGCATAAAAATAATTGCCTTCTACATGATAGTTAGCATAACCAAAAGAACAATTTCGTCATCTTCAAAAGTTTACAATATAAAAACTGCAAGTGCAATCATAATTATGTTTAAACAAAGTGAAATACTCTTATGCTTAAAACTTGTAATACTTAGGCTAATTAGTTTCCGAGAACAGGCCATTACCTGTTAAATCCAAGATAAACATGTCCAAAAGTTCCCCTTCCTAGGAGCTTTCCTTTCTTCCATTTTGATACTGGAACAGTGGTGTTTTCAGTCACGACTGGAGTTCTTGTGCTCAGCAAAGAAGAAGGACTGGTAGGAGAACCAGGTGGAAGAGGCAGTGGATGACATTGATTCTTCCCGTCATCCAGCCTTCCTGTTGGAGACTCTAGACTCATACCTCCTAAAAGTGGATGAAGAGGTGAGGCAGACCTGCTGGCCCCTCTTGATGCAGGACCAGGGCTTCTATTTCTCGGACCAGGACTTCTTGACCCTGGACCTGGGCTCCTTGATCCCGGACCTGGGCTCCTTGATCCCATATTGAACCTTATATCATTGTGTCCTCTGTGATCACCAGATGACCTGGTTTTCAATTAGGAGTTGCACTTCAGAATCAAACTGAAACTTTGCTTGCAAGCAATACTTAAACATACATATTAACCAATTAGAATCGAAAATTAGCTGGTTTTGATAAGACATATAACATCTCCAGATGTAGCGGGTGTAAGAAGAAGCAGAAATGGAAGTGGCATCGAGCCTAAATTTAACCAGAAAAGGCATAGATCCTAAGTGTGTAATGAATAAACTCATTTAATTAATAAAAACTCCATTTCAAAATTCGAAATTTATCCTATAGCATCTAAAATGGTTTTTTGGAAAACCAGTTTCCAACCTCAATGACAAACAGACTAATAGATTTATTCCAGAACTGTTAATTACAAAACCAAAAACGGGTAAAGACTAAGTCTAATCGAACACAGAGTTTAGAACTGCAAAGAGTAAGATCAAGTCCAATAAGCAAAGGGGGAGGAAAGAAAGAAAGAAAGAAAGAAAGGAAAAAAAACTCAAACCTATATTGATTAGAAAGAGAAGGGAAAAAAAAAAAGAAAAAAAAAACAAGTACAGAACAATCAAACTCTGACAATAAAAAAGATCCATAGTAGGGAGACAGAGAAACAACAAACAGGGCATGAGACAGAGCAGACAACATTAGCCAGCGCAGAAACCCAACTCTGACACAACAAAATTCAGATGAGTAATCAAAACAACGTTTATTCCTCTCTACAAAACCCTAAAATAGCTCACCACCACAATAATAGACATAAATTGAAACCATTTCTTCACACCCAAAACTATCAATTGAGAAATTAAAACAACTCATGGGATAATTGACAATCACCCTTCAAAATCAAAAGATCAGAATCACACCCAAAACCATAAAATTTTTATACCCAATAACAAAGCCATAACTTAAAAAGTTGGATTATCAACCAAATAAAAAGAAAAAAAATCAACCTGTAACCACCAGTCATACTACTGTGATGATCAATCGCAATCAGATGATCCTCACCGGAAGACCCAGAAGAGCTAACACTAGATGAACCAGAAGCGGACCCAGATCCCAACCCAAACCCACCAATCCCATGATCACTTCCAGAACCAGAAGGCGTAGGCAGTGGAAGCCCTCTCTTCTTCTCGGTTGAATAATCCGAATCAAAACCCGAAAACCCAGATGAGCTACCCGCAAACTCCTTGCTAGCACGTGGAGAATTCCGGGTGAAAACAGCCTCATCAAAACTCTTACGCTCATCTTTGGTGCTCTTCTTATTGGTTACATCATTCTTTTTCCCATATGGGTTATCTTGTTGCTTCTCTTCTTTGTTCTTTGAGAATTTTTTTCCCCACCAAGCCGGCATCGTTTTAGCCAACAACAAAAACTGAGACTCTCAGGCTCAGTATCGTGTGTGTAGAGAGGAGACTCGAGAAAGAAAAAGTTGAGAGTCGTGATTTGTGTACAGATTTATAAGAGAGGAAACAGAGGGGAAATGAGAAGAGAGAAGGAAGACTTTTTTTTTTAAAATAAATAAAAATTTTAGAAGAGAAGAGAAAGTGTGGGACCAGAGTCTACAGTGAAGAACAGCTAAGGAAAGTAGGGGAAGGATTTGGAGGACGGTAGGCGGTGGTTGGATAAAAGAGAAAAGCGATGAGGTGGCAACTTTTAATTAATTATTTAAACAACAGTAGTTTTGTTGTTGGATTGTATTGTGTGTGGTGTTTTAAGCGTGCGTTCATGATTTGTAAATTATATGAAGGTGGGAATCAAACCTGAAAATTGATTAGATTAAATTAAATTAAAATTAATAATTTTATAATTTATAATTTATTTAATTTAATTTAATTTAAAAATAAAATAAATTAAAATTTTAATTTAATTTATAATTTAAATTTCTTTTTAATTTTAAATTAAATCAAATCAAATCAAAATTATATATATATATATATATATATATATATATATATATATATATATATATAAATAATTTTTTATCATTATTATAATTAAATATATTTGATTTTATTTTTTATATACAATCACATATTTTTCTTAATCTAATATTAATTTAAATTTTAAAAAAATCATTCATAAAAATTAATAAAAAATAAATAAAATTTTTAAATGTGTTAATTAATGGAATATATAAATTTTTTAATTAATATTTCATTCATTTTAAATTAATAAAAATTAATAAAATTAAATTTGAAATGTGTTAATTAATAGAATATATAAATTTTAAGTTATATAATATTGAATTATTTTTTAATAAAAATTTATTACCGATATTTTATCGATATTTTTCTTTAAATTTATAAAAAAAAAAATGACGATTTATAAAAAGAAATTATTTAAAATTAAAAAATCAAAAATTTTAAATCAAAATTAATGATTTGACTGTAATAATAATTTAATTTAATTTAAAAAAATTTAAATTTAAAATATTAATTTAATTTAATAATTATTTTTAAATCGATCAAATTAAATCGATATTAATATTATTATATTTAATTATTGTAAAAAAAAAATAAAGAATCTTCTTTGATTATTGTACTCTCATTTTATTTTCAATCAAAAATATAAATACTACTAAATATTATTAAAAAAATTATTACTTCATTCTGACCTAATTAATGAAATTATTATTTTTAGATTTAACAAAATAATCTATTAATTAATTATTTCTGCCCTTTAATTCTTTCATCCAATTGTTATATTTTTTTCATTAAGTTTATAAAAATAAGAAAAGATTATAATTAAAAAAATTTACCTTTAAATTTTAAAATAAAATACACTAAAACTACGTTGTGACTTGACATTCATTTTAAATAGAGACTCGTATTTTTTTTTTTTTTTACTCTGTTAAATTAATTAATGACAAACGGTTAAACACTCTTAATTATTGCTCACATCATATTAATTATAAATTAAATAATAATTTTGTAATAACATGTAATATTAATAAGCATTGTGTAAACACTGAAAGTTATAAAAATAAATAAATTTTTTAATTAATATTTCATTCATTTTATAATAAATATCTTCATTTTCTTTTTAACATACTTTAATTTAATTATTTTATTTTTTAATTCAAATCACATTTTATTTTAATTTTATAAAAATATATTAAAAAATATAAAAATTAATTAAAAAATATAGAATGTGAAAAAATTAAAAAATTAAAAAATTAAAAAAATAAAATAATAAATAAATTAAAATAGATAATAAAAAAATTATAATAATTATTTATTTTATAATTATGATGTTTGATACGAAAAAAATATATAATGAAAAATTTTATTTTTAAAATAAATTATCTTTCTTGCTCTATCTATATATATATATATATATATATAAACTAAAAATCAATAAATTTAACCCAAAAACTTCTACCTTTTATCAAATTTATACAAATAAAAAATCCAAATGTTAACACACATAGATTTTATTATACTTTTCATCAATAAATTTAATCCCTAAATTTTGTTTTTATCTCAATCTTTCTAATTTTCCTTCGCTCTCTAGATAATCAAATAATTTAGTACCCACTTTTCTTTCACTTTTTGCTCTAATAAGGACAGTAAATTATAACCCATTGGTGTCTTGGTGTCTTTGTGTCATTGAGTACTGGCTCGTCTTCTTCATCACATCAAAGCTTAACAAATATATATAAGATTTAGTTCAAGTACGCGTAAACTTAAAAGATTGATAGTCACTAATTTGTTGAGATCAGCAACTTTACTATTCGGATTTTTAAATCTTTATGTTTAAAAATGCTTTTTTTTTTTGGATTATTTGTTTCTTGGACAGTGGAGGAGTTTTGTAATTTTTTTTAAAGGATCAATATTTAATTTCTAAATTGATTAAAAAAATTATTTTTTTAATTATTTTTATATTTCGCATGTAAAATTTAACGATATTAACATATTTTATAATAAAACATCTATGAGAGAAAATCACAAAATATACAAAGCCGTCACGGAAAAAACTTAGTCCATGTACTTAAAATAATTTCATGCACTTTTTCCTAAATTTTATCATTCAATTTTAGTTAATTAATAAAAAAATTTAGTGATTTAATTGAATTAAAAAAAATCAATTAATAAAATTTTTTCTTATTTTTAATATAAATATAATAACATTTTAACAGAAAAAATAAAAATTAATGGAAAAGATTAATGGATTTGACAAAAATAAAAATCACAAATTATTTAATTAATTTTTAAAAGGAAGAAATCACTTTATTAATTAATTTAAATTAAATTAATAAAAAAATAATTTATCTAGAACGAGAGGGAGAGAGAGCTTCTACTGGAAGCGTGTGGGTTCGTACTGTCACTCCGTGTATTTGGTATGCCCGGAACATTCTTTACTTTTTTAACTACAACTAGTAGTTTACTATTATTTACTCTTGTCATATATTTTAGAGTTAATTATTCTAAAATTTCTATATTTTGATAAATTATATTATAAAATTTTTGTATTTTTAAAATTATATTAAAAAATTTATGTATTTTGGCTTTATTACACTATTAGATCATTCCGTAAAAAATTTCATATTTTTTCTTTAGTCAATGGGTAAAAAGTTAATTTTTACTAAATTAATTTATTTTAATCCTGAAAATACCCTTTTTTATCCCACAACTCATTTCTAAACTCAAATCCACCATACTCAATTAATATGGTGAATCTCTCTCAACAACCTTGACTTGCTATTTTTCAATAATTTAATTTTTTTTAGCCCTAAAATCATCTTTTCCTTTTTATTCTCACCCAATAATTTAGGGTTCCATAATATCCATTGAATAATTAATTTTTCTCTTATTCATCCGATAATTATTTCTCTAATTTCGACAAAACCATGAAACAGCACACCCACAAACACTTCATCGCATCCCAACTACATCATCAAGGCTGCATCTGCTAGGGTTGCCATTCCACCAGCTGCAAATTGCACCACTAGGAGCCTCCCTAACTGCTTCGTCTACATCACTAAATCATAAGGCGTCGGAATATTCTTAGCGAAAGTGAAGACCTCATTGTTGTCCATGTTCCTCATGACTCTTATGTCTCCCATAACAGACCTCACATGCCTAACCACCTCAATGACATTTTCGGTGTCAGCCTCACCTTTGGTTTTGATCATCACAACTCCCTCTCGAATTCAGTGAAGAGCTTCTTTGAGATTCTTGCAGCCGTATACAAAAGGAATTCAGAAATTATGCTTGTTAATGTGGTTTTCTTTGTCTACCAAAGTGAGAACTTCGCTCTCGTCTATATAATAAATACCGAGGGCTTCAAATATCTGGGCCTCTACAAAATGGCCAATACAAACTTTGGCCATCACAGGAATGTTGATAAATTGTTTGATCTATTTAATTTGTTGTGGATCGCTCATGCGGGCAACGCCGCCTTGAGCACGGATATCGGCAGGAATGCGCTCTAAGGCCATAACAACGCAGGCACTAGCTTCCTCGGTGACGTGAGCTTGCTCTACGTTGACAACATCCATTATAACACCGCCGCGAAGCATCTAGGCAAGGCCTACCTTGACTGAAAATGGGAAATTTTTAGTGGTTTCATATATTGCGCAGTTGCTATAGACAGTTACTACTTTGGTGTCTTCCATTGCGAAGGAGAGAAAAAAAAAAATATAAATGAGAAATAAGAAATGAGAGATAAATGGTAGTGAGTTTGTGAGAGTAGTTTAGTTGAGAGTAATAACAATTGAATGAAAATTAGATTGAAAATGAGGAGTATTTTAGATTTTTACATAAATTTAATGGATTTTCTAACAGAATGACCTTGAATTTTAACGGAGTCAAAATACAGAGACTTTTTAATATAATTTTAAAAATATAGGAACTTTTTAGTATAATCGGCCAAAATATAGAGATCTTATAGTAATTAACCCTATATTTTATCATATATCACTTTTTTTTTAAAATTCAAATTTATATCCAACAAAAACTCAAATTTTAAAAAATAATTCTAATAAATCTAACATTACTAAATTAAAAATTTATTGGTTATATATTATTTTCTTAATAAATTATTATAACAATTCAAAATTTGTCACCAATTTCAATTATTTTAAAATTAATACTTCGAATTTCTTACACTAGTTACTTTCAATGATTTTGACTAATGTTTTGTAGTATAATAATTCAATTATTAAAATACATTATGTATTGAAATTTATGATATTAAAATATTATATCAGTTAAATGTTAAAAATTAAAGTATAATAAAAATTATTTTATAAATAAAGACTAAAGTATTAGATGATAATAAATTTCAAGAACAAAAAGTGCTATAGTTTTAAAATGATAGAATTAAATATTAATTCTGATAAACTTTGGAGATAGTATAATAATTTATTTATTTTTATAAGAATTATGTGAGATTCAAGGTGGATCTTTGTGGAACATGGAGGGGCTATGGCTAGGATTGAGCACGGTACTCAAAAGTATCATATATAATTGAAATATTAAATCGATTTAGTAATATGCTGTAATTTTTTTGAGGTTCAGTTATACCTAAAATTTTAATTTGGTATGGTAATGGTTCTTAGTCCAATATATATTGAGAAGGTATTGAATTGAATTATATTAAACCGAATCAAAATATATATATAATATTAATTAGTAATATAATAATAATAATTTTTTTGACTTTTTTTAAAGTTTGATATGAATTTTAGTTATTTAATTTGAATTTGTATGCTTCCTACTTATTTATTTTTTATTCGGTGTCGATTCTTTAAAATTTTCAAATTTATTTCGGTCTCAAATTTTTTAAAAAGCATAAATTTTGATTTAATTTGGTTCTTTTTTATATTTGAACCAAGTTCAACCCTAGCAATTGTCCTTATAATTAAAAATTTTAATAAAATATTTCATGTATATAAAATTTTAAAAAATTAGCATTATATTTTCAATATTTGACCCTCTAATATTGATACAATGAAAATTTTTATCTTTGACCCCCTCAACAATAAGGTTGAAACTCAGTCACTTGAAAGTTGATCTAACTATTTTTTTTTCCCTCAAAATTTTAATTTTGAGTATAACAATTTGTGTAATTTGATTAAAATAAAAAAAATAATAATTATCACTGTACTTTAGGCAATTGATTTTTTCCGAAAGGAAAGTAGTTTTAATACCACTTAATTATAATAATGAAAAAAAAAAAGATAATTGTCATCATTCATCATGTCATGTATATATCTTCTGAACATTGCAATTTTAATTAAAGAGTACAAAAACTTCTCTTTAGTTAATATTCAAAAGAACTACCTACTTCATTGATTAAGATAAGGTATTACTTGGACGAGATATGTTTATATAATTAATAATATTTTATGTTACATCTATAATAACTTTTACAGAAATCTTACAAGTAATGGTACTGAAGTCAATAATAAGTTGGTTAATTCATCTATCTCCATAAAAATAATAAGTTAAAACTGAAGTGATTTATTATTAAACTGCATATCCACGCTTTATGAAGTTAATTTCATCCACAATCCTTAAATTTTGGAATAATGTATCTTATCATTTTTCAATTCATGAACTTCTTAAAAAAATCTTCTAATTATCAATAACAAACACTTAAATATGCTCAGAACATCTTTCGTGAGAATCCAAATAAGAAGATTACTGAAATTGCCATCTCAGGATATTCTAAATTTTTTAATGCCACGTAAACAAACAATTACCTCAGTCTTCTTTGTCATTGCATGAAGCAGCACCATTATTGCTTTTATCTATTTCTTTTAATCATAAACTATAATCTACCATCATATCTTTAGATTCATTAAATAAAAGAAAATATATTGTTAAGGCTCGCCCGAGCATCCTCTGTCCTGGAGAGATTGAGAATGTTTTTATTTTAGGGATGATTTCTCACGGAGGAGGTGACCTTAGCGCCTTTTCCAAATGATTTTGATATTTTGAACTCGTTACCTTAAGTTATTTTTGTTGGAAAAATTTAAGATAAAAATTCATTTTGACTCCAATTTTATCCCAAAAGAAAATAAGTGCACTAGTTTTTGAAATCAAAAAAAAATTCGGAAACTAGACTTTCGGTTGAACTTGACTTCTAATTTTAACCTTGATTTTAAAGTATTTTCATGAGCAGTTTTAAGGATGAAATATAAATATGCATGAGCAAGTAAATGAATGGACAAAAGCGATAAAATAAATCAGTTTAAGAGAGCAATAAATTAAATTATTACAATTCAAAAATCTCAAAATAGGAGATATCAACTCTAACCCTTATGGATTCTAGGTCGATCACACATTTTCCAAATAATATATTCAACAGAGCAATTAATTAAAGTAATAAATAGAACATAGATTATTTTGATCTTTTTTGGATTTGAAGTTCTTAGATGGCTTGTCTGCGTATCCTGTCGAATGGGAATCAAAACCCATGCAGTTCTCCCTTCTTGCGAAGGAGAGTTGATTTTATGCCCAATTTATCATATTTTGATTCTTTATTTTGATGCTCTATCAAAGTAAAGAAAATGAGTTAGGAGACGATACCTTCTCTCTTGGTCTTTAAGGAGGCGACGGTCTGATTGCTCGCCCGGATTGAAGCTCCAATTGGGATCGGTTGAAGCTCGGAAAGACGGTCGGATTGTCTTTTATCTGATAATTTCAAAAGAAAACAAGCAGAGTGATTTTGTATTGAAAACAATTTTGAGGCTCCACACGCCTCGGGTTTGGTCCTTCTTTAGCTCAAAGAAAACTAACGAAAATGGGCTCCATACACCCTAAAGAGTTATTCTTTAAACTCAAAGAGAGTTAAAGAAAATAAGAAAAATAGGTATATAAGGGAGAATAGAGTGAAATCCAAGAAGGAAAAATCAACTTCGAGAGATTTCAGAGCCATTTTTCAGTTGAAGGGGGTCAACTATTTATAGGCAAACTAGTGCCACCGGAGAGAGGTGGAGGCACCACCGGGGTTGACTGCGGCACGGGCTGAGAGGGAGGGCGGCAGCTCTGGCAAAGAGCCATGCTGTCACCGGCAAGAGAGGGCGGCGACATTGATGAATAGGGTCGGCGGCGCCGCTGGCAGGGAGGCATGTTGTCACCCCCAAGAGAGGGTGGGGTCGCCCTAGGGGGCGGCGCCACCGCCCAAGGAGGGTGGCAGCTCTGACCCGACTTCGCTCCGATGTGTTTCTGAGTCCGTCAGAGCGCAGACTTGGTTCCAGTTTGTGCCGTTCAGCTTAGCACGAGTCCGAGGGGTGTAAAAAATAAGTGTTCACAGCTGCCCCTATCATGACTGTCCATTTTGAATAACAGACGTGATGTAGGTGAACTAGGTTGTTCCTGTATGTTTGGAACAAATGAATGCATTCTGATTTCATCTTGCAGGGTCTGGATGTAACACCTCAGTTTAGCCTGAACCAAATCTATATAGAGATCTTCGGGGGGAGATTTTTAATTTCTTTATATTGTTATGTTAATATATATTTATGCATGTTATTTGAATTAGTTCTAGGTATAGAAATGGTTTAGAGGCT
>CANXYC010265969.1:0-31144 GCA_948193065.1 Aleurites moluccanus | reverse complement strand
GATAGTTGGGTGAACAACTCTTGCTCAAATTCATCTTATGAACTAATGTCCAACTCTATGCCTCTAGGCCTCAATCCTATTGAGATATCCTAGTTAAGTCAAAACCCAATGGTTAACAAATGGATATTACAATTATCCTATCGCGTCTTACCAAGATTGATATAGTACTTTGCTTTGGCAAACCCACACATGATCAATCGAGGCCTTGACGAGTGCTACACTTTGAGGAATTTTAATTTGTTAATTAAGATCTCACCATACAAATATTTGATTAATATGATCTCATCACACACATATATATAACATATATAAAACATGCATCTCATACATAGACATAAATAAACGTGACATAGTTATAGCCCAAACTAAGTTGATTCTCTCAAGCCAATGAAAGAATTCAAAGGTCAACCTAGGGTTCAAGCATCTTCTCCAAGTGCTCCTATGGTCTTCCATGTATTGCCATAAGCTCCTTTGTCTCCACCAAACTATCTCCTATTTGTAACTGTTATATTATTTATCAAGAAACTTCGTGTTACTTTCGAGGGGAGATAGATGTGAAAAGAAGGTACAAGTAGAAGTAGAGAAAGGCATGACTCGCAGGTCATATTTTAAAATTACAACCATGTGCAAAATTGTATATCCAATCACATTGATCAAGGGCTATAACTATGCAACATGCTTCAAAATTCATAATAAGCATATATTATATCATGCATAGCATATATCAATTTTATGCATAAAATTATAGTAATAAAATACATAATAGCATATTTTAGGGTTTCTTAAATGACACCAACGAATTATAGGGCGGGTACACACGGCGGTCCTGCTAGCCGGTTAGTGGGTGGGAGTCAAGGAGACAGCGCCCTTGGAATTTTTTTTTAGAATTCATAATTCTATGAAGCCCGAAAACCCTAGAAAATGATTTCTACAACATCACATGAAGCAGATTTGAAAATGATTTTCAAGCATAATATATCTCATATATTCGTAATCATTTTTTTTCTTTTGTTTCGAAACTGATTATTGCAACATTATATGAAGTAGATTGAAAACGATTTATCAATTCGTTTATCATGCAGAATATATCTCATATATTCATAATCAATTTCTCACACAATAATCATAAAACATATCAAATATGCTATTTCAAATTCTGTAACAGATTCGTTTATGCCATAAAACATATCTCATATATTTACAATTGTTTAATCACAAACAAGAACTACATATCATATATGTAGTGATAGATTTAATCATCACATACTGAATACATATATCTAATCCTAATATGTATCGAATATAATCATAACAAGTATAAACACAAAACGTATTATCACATAAATTTGGATCTAACATAAGCAGCTCTGATACCACTATTGGAAATCGAAATCAGAATCGGCAGCGGAATATAAAAATTTATTCTGATTTCCTCCAGGATCCATATGAAGATCCATATCAGATTGGTTAGGGTTTATACCTTTGGTTGATGATTCGACTACAAAAGGCGATTCTGAGTCAGGAGCAGAAGCTTTTTCGCTATCTGCCTTTACGGTATCCACACGAACTGATCGTCGCTCCTTTGATTCGTCTCACGAACAAGAAGAATATCTCCGAGACGTTTTGCTAGATACGTCTAAGAGAATTAGGATTAGGGTTCACTTCTTCTTTTCTAAAAAACGGTAGAAAATTAGTCTCACCTAAAAATAACATCACATATATATTTATCGGTATTTAACCCTAGCATTATGTCAAATAATAAAATCTTAATTTGCCCCATCTGACTTGGACTCGAATTTTGGGCTTATATTAGTTCTTAGCTAAACCATTTAGCCCAATGCTTATTTTTTAATCCATCTCATGAATTAAAAATCTTACCATCGATCTGATCTAAATATGTGACCCGATAGGTTCCCATAACATTAGCAGTGACATAAAATCATATTTTATGTTACAAGCAGTGAGCGGTGTCTAGCAACACATCAATGCTACCTAAGTCACGAGAATGTCAATGACTCGACATAAACTTTCTTGTGATAAAATTACCAAGTAATTAAATCCGCTTATCCTAGATGTCTCGATTGAATACAAGTTATGGAATATGTCATACTCGCATAGTTCAATCTTTATATTTTTGATACCTGAGTAGACTCCTAAATCAAATGACATCAATATCACATATCGACTCATTTGAGCATGGCCATGCATTTTAGGTTTCACTCAATCAAAGGGCCCAAAGACATCACTCTTGTTGTATAGGAGGGACAAATCCTATCTTGATCACTCAACATCCCTCTACATAATTTGCGGCATATCCAATTACTGTTTTTATAGTACATCCTATTACGGAAGACGTTTAACAGTATCAAGATATACAACTCCTTGTGTTGGGATCTTTGATGATCTCAAGTCAAAGGATTATACTATTATTATCACTGTGAGAAATACTTATGACACTCATACAACAATCCATATAGTATTCTCATGATGGGTCAATCTAGTACATAGTTCTCCAACATGTACTTATGTGTTGACTTGATATCTTATAACCATAACTATTGTCATCAGTCACTATATATACTAGTCTCGATGTATTATTGATATCTCATTTCACAATAATACTTGACTATAAATGATTTTAGACTATCTTATTCTAGGGACATTATTATAATAATTTAAATTACGTAATTATTCAAATAATCATAATAATGAAAAGCCATAAATATATAAATCATGATGTAAAATGTACCAAAACAATCATCTGATGATTGGTCTTTAGGGCACAAATCCAACATCAAATACACAAACATTCAATCATTTAAACCTATTAAACACTAAAGTACAAATCATTCTTTAAACTCCTCAACTTTCAGCCAAGATGGAAAATTAATCAAAGGGATTTGTTTCCATCAAATGGCTATTAATTCATTACATATACATCAAATATAACACATTTGAACAAAAACTTCATCAAAATAACACCTTTTGATCTTATCTTTTCCTATTAGAGTTTCCTTTCTAACTTTTTAATTTCCTTCCAACTTAAACATATTTTGGATACTAATTAACATCAAACAACATCTTAAGAAAATAATTAAACCAAAAGAATGGTAAAATCACTTACTTTTCTAATAGTTCTTCCAAAACTTCAAAGTTTTGGTTTTTCACTTTTTCTTATTTTTCCTTTGAATCTAAAGCTATATTTGTGTTTAGAATGATGGAATAAACAAGTTTAATTCAAAAAATAAAAGAAAACAACAAGCTTTAGTGTTCATCAATGGTGGCCGAAACTTCCAAAGAAGAAAGAGAAAGTTTGAATGGTGAAATGGCTAAGGAAGAATGAAGAAGTTGGATTTATCAATGGTGTAATCCTATACTTTGAGCTTATAGTAAAAATTATGCAACCTAACTTACTAACCATCCAAATTTTCATCTTTTCATTCAATGATTTGATTTAGGTAAGCCTAAAGTGATATCATAGGTTTGTATACACTATATAAGTCCATATTTCAAAGAAAAAGACTAAATTACCCTTAGTTCAACTTTGATCCTTATTCGAGCAATTTTGCTGGAATTATTTTCTACCGAATTTAATCTTTCAACAATAATTCATATGACTATAATACCTCTATTTTCATGTCTTAATATTCTCTTTTATTATCAAATATGATGTTAATTTCCATTAATAACTCAAGGGGTGTGAAATGACCATTTTGCCCCTAATTTACTAAAAACTCAATTTTTCCCTATTGCTTCCTAACAGTCTTTAAACCTTTTTTACTTATACAATACATCATAAAACATGCACATATGTCAATTTCAAGTATAAACATATAATAATGCACAACATTCAAGTCATGACAAAAATCCCCATAGATTGCCCCTTTATAATTCAGGTTCTATATTTGACTGAGGTGTTACAAAATTATAATTTAATCCTTAAATTTTATTAATTAAATTTTTATTTCTTTTCAATCAAGTTCAATTTAAATTTTTTCCTCTAATCATAAATCATTCTAACTCATTTATTCAACCATTTTAGTAATTTAACATTTGTTATATATCTATTTAACTTACGTCCTTAAATGCTTAATTTAGGTATTCTAGGTTTACTTATCTATTTCAACTACTTAACTTATCAGCTTAATAAATTTTCGTATTCATTATTCACTTAAGTAAAAAGACTTCTTTTTTTAGGGTGTTACAGCATATAATTAATATATATATATAATTTTCTTAGTTGATAAAATTAATTTTTTAAGCGCATGTAGTTTTCATATTAAATTTATCCATGAAATAATAAATTAAATAAGAGATTGTTTGAATATCCAATTATAAAATTTAATAATTATTTAAAAATATACGTATCAACAATTAATAAATTATTAAGTATTTGGATTAAAATCAATTGTTGATTCGTCTTCTTCAAATCGATAAAATCTGATAGCAAGTAAGAGTTGCGATTATCAATTAGAAATTTTACCAATTGAAAAAAGTATTTTTTTTAATCCCAAATTAGCAATTTTCAATCATTTATCCAAACACATTCTAAATTTATCTATGAAATATCAAATTTAAGTGATTTGAGTATAAATTAATTGATCAATATGTTATTAATTGAATAAAATTAGTCAATTAATTAAATTTATCAATGAAACATCAAATTTAAATAATTTGGATATAAATTAATTGATTAATATATTATTAATTGAATATAAATTACTCAACTAGTTAAATTTATATATCAAACATCAAATTTAAGTGATTTAAATATAAATTAATTGATCAATATATTATTAATGAGGTAGAAATTAGTCAATTAATTAAATTTGTACATGAAAAATTAAATTTAAGTAATTTAAATATAAATTAATTAATCAATATATTATTAATTAGACAAAAACTAGTTAATTAGTTAAATTTATACGTGAAAGTTTAAATTTAAATGATTTGGATATAAATTAATCGATCAATATATTATTAAATGGATATAAATTAGTGAATTAGTTAAATTTGTATATGAATATCAAATTTAAGTGATTTTATATAAATTAATTGATTAATATGTTATTAATGAAATAAAAATTAGTCAATAAATATATTTATATATGAAGTATTAAATTTAAGTGATTTAGATATAAATTAATTGATTAATATGTTATTAATTAGATATAAAATAGTTAATTAATTATATTTATAAATAAAATATTAAATTTAAGTGATTTGAATATAAATTAATTGATTAATATGTGATTAATTAGATATAAATTAATATATTAATTAAATTTATAATGAAACATCAAAAGTAAGTGGTTTGGATAAATTTGATGGTACAGGTGATTTTTCTTTTATTGTTAACTAATAATATAATTAAAAAAATATTTTGTAATATTTGAAAAATTATTAAAAATTAAATAAAAATTTAATAATTAAACATAATAATTGGTTTTATTATTAATTAATAATAAAATAAAAAAAAATTAATTTTTTTCGTATTTGAAAAAAATATCTAAAAGATAATTAAAAAAAAATTCAATTCCCATTTACGGTGGTTGTGAATTTTTTTAATAAAATGTTAAATGTTAAATATAATAATTAAATAACTTATTAAATTGTTAATAAGGGGTCTCCCATTAGTAAAAATGGACTGCTAATAACCTATAAAAATATATTATTTTCAATTTTATTGATATCAAAATGACACTAAGGACCCTTTTAATATAATTTTAGCATGGTAACACGACACCACCACACGAATTGCAAGCCCTTCACACGCACAATTCTCTTCTTCCTGACAACTAACCTTTCCCTCGCTTTCACTTTCCCTTTGACCATTACGTTGGTTTTGAATTAGATATATATATATTTTTTTGAGTAATGGTTTTGAATTAGATATTGGGGTCTTTGAGTACTATTCACTTTCTGGCCCCTTAGGTTTTGCTCAGACCGAGAACCCCATTATTTGAAACAAAAAACTTTCTGCCTTCTAATCGTTTCTACTGCTTTATCAGCAACTAAACTGCGAGTTTGATTCTGGGTATTATTTATTCTTTAATTGAATTTCATGGGTTTTCTTTTTAGGATGAGTTATATGCTTTGCGTTTTTGTTGCTGCTGAATTGTTCATTTACATTTGTTTTTGGATTTTGCTGTTTGCCTGCCAAGAAAATAGGGTAGAAAATGTTACCCTTTGTGTATTAACTTATTTAAACTTAGCTAAATAATTCTTCTCTGTTTTTTTTATGCTTCTTTGGCTGGAAATGATGATTTGGGTTATTGTTTTTGAGATTTACTCTTTTCATCTATAGGTGTCTCAGAATTAAATTGTTGAAAGTTCATGTTTGGCCAATTTATGACTTTAGATTAATCGTTGATATGCATTCATAAATTGATTTTATGTTGTTAGTTTATAATTTTGTAATAGTCTGCATGTAATATTAGCTATTTTTAGCTTAGATTAGCTTATCTGATGGCTTAATGCATTTTGGTTTCTTGTTTTATAGGTTAAGAAGATTAGGTATATTTGTTATTGTTGATATAATATGACTGAAAGCTATAGCAATGCAAGTGTAAGCGCAAGTGCAAGTGCAAGTGCGAGCTCAACCTCAAGTTTGAATAGCAGCTTCCAAGATACTGAGTATGACCAAACCATTGCAAGCATCTTAACAGAAGAGGAAAACTCTAATGTTGCCGGAAGGCTTGGGAAGAGACTCTCTCATTTGGACTCCATACCGGTATGTTCCTTTTTATATCTACTTTTTGCCTTTCTCCTCAAATACTTAATTTTTGTCTTTTATTAATACATAATTTCTTGGAAATTCCAATTTGCTGAAATCAGGTAAGCTTGAACCTCAATTGACATGTCTAGCATTGGAGAGGCCACCTACATTTACTATTGAAGCAATCAAAAATTGCTATTTGGTGTTATTTATAATGATTGATGAGTAAAAATTGTGTGAAGTTGTTCCATAATGGAAGACCAGAAGTGAAACAATGGATGGTTCTGGTTATAACTGTTGTATTTCTGTTTTTATGTGAGTAAATCTCACTGATATTAAGAAATAAGCTAAAACACTCTACTTAACTTCATTTGGGGACACAAGCAATGTGAAAGTTAGGAACAATCAAGTTTAAAGATATTATTACTTTAGGATTCAGGTTTATTTGATAATTTCTTATTTTGCCGTAATGGGTTGGTCTATACTGTTTTGGGTTTTAAATTGAGTCATATCCCCTTAGGTAATTTCCAGCTCACTAAAGGTTCTATGCTCTATTATTTTATAAATGTTCCTTTAGGTTATATTCACTTAATATCTTGTTTATTTTATTAAATTATTGGAAATTATTGATTTTAATGTTTTTAGTTATGGTTACGGCCTTAAAAATTTACAGCAGCGGCTGTTGATTTAGACCGATTCGGATTTATTAAAACCAATTTCACTTAACTGTTTCTGTTCCTGTTATTTGTTTTTGATTCTTTTATTTAAAACCTAGGTCCTATATCATTTGGTCATTATATTTATATAACATGGAAATTCTATAATTAAAACCATAAAGCAAATATATAAAAGACACAAACCACATGAATTCTATTCGTACGGAACTGACAAACAGTGTTTATCAGAATAAGTTATCCATGGTTTGTCAAATTATTCATATTGATTTCACATGTAGAGACACAACTACATGAATTCTATTTATATGGAACCGACAAACAATGTGTATCGGAATAAGTTAACCATGGGTTGTCAAATTTTTGTGCGGTTTCACATAATACCTGTCAGTAACTCATGTATCTCGGTGATTGTGAATTTATTTCAACCTATATTCTTTGTTAAATTTATTGTTTTCTGTTAAAGAGACATATTAATGCAGCCATCATCCTCATTGTTTCTGTTATTGCATTTTCTTGGGGTATTTATTTTTCTTTATGGTAACAATTCATTGTGTTGGCAGCTCACTCCCCGAGTCAATGGTGAGATACCTGACGTGAATGATGCAACCTTAGACCATGAGCGACTATCTGAAAGGTTATGATCTAATCACATTTCCTCTATGCTATTTCTCATTGATTCTTGTACTTTAAGTTACATTACTTGTTATTTTTATCTTTACTTTGTCTCTAACATGTTATCCCGATCATTGTAAATTTTTTTTTTATACATGTTTGCTTTTTGCCATGTGATTTATTGAGTTTCCTGTCTCTTAGATGCTCCCTTTAGATAGGCTCATTTTGTGCATGTCATATAGGTAAAACTTTGCATGTTATAGTCCTAAGAGCAATCTGCTACATATAAAACCTTGATTGGTGATAATCAGTAAGCATAAATTTGCTGGCTTGATGATATGCTCACATGCATGATTCTTGGATAAACATTTACCATCTGAACTCGAATACATTATCACATTTACCATCTGAACTCAAATACTTTATCTTCTATAGACGTGTTTTGTTTATTCTAGTTCTTCTTCCCCAACATCTCCCTCCCCCTTCTCTCTCTCTCTCTCTCTCTCTAAATCTTAACAGTATTTGTTCTTCATTCAGGTTGGCCACATATGGTTTAGCAGAATTGCAAATGGAGGGTGATGGGAATTGCCAGGTGCAGCAACAAATTCCGTTTTAGGCAATTTTTTTTTTTTATTGATGACTGCACTTTAATAGACTTCGTTCTGTGTTTTCTGTATTACTTTGGAAGTCTGTGAAAACTGTTGGCTTTTGCTTTGTTCATCTTGCATAATGTTCATAGTGAAAACTGGTTTTTGGCTTGAAATGACAGTTCCGAGCATTAGCAGATCAGCTGTTTCGTAATCCAGATCACCACAAACATGTGCGAAAGCAAGTAGTCAAGCAGGTATGGTTGCCAAACCTCTACTAATGCATCCACAGTTAATATCCTGTAAGGGTTGATTATAGAACCCATTATAAGTTAATACTTTGTTGATTAGTCTCATAAAACTGTTTCATCAAGGAAATGTTATTGTCTGTTAATGCTGCCTACGCTTGTTTTGAGATTGTGTTGAATACTTGAATATTGTCAATATGTTGCCTTGTGGAGTTTATATTAAAATTTTATCGTCTTCTTATTTTTGGTAATAGTTCAGTGGATGGTCTATTTGAAGTTTGGACTCATTTTGTTGTGTTGCTACTTGACCCAATGCATAAATGCTAATGCTAGAAGTTAGTTACCAATTTTGTTGACATGGGATTGCTAAGCTTTTTTTTTTCTTTTTCTGTGGTGTTATAAGCATCACAAAATTAGAAAATCCATTACTCAATATTAATCATGCTTAATTAGGAACATGGTTTTAAATATTTGTTAATGCATTATATGTAATGAAAATCGAGGCTGCAATGTGGTGCATGAAAATCCTTAATGAGTAAGGATCTGTTCATATTGGTTCCAGTATCATCCAAGACACTCATTATCAAACAAAACAAGTGTTACTCATTAGTAGATCCTGCAATAAGCAAAAAGAACAAAGAGAGAGAGGGTGGGGGAGGGTTGGACACAACAACATAAGCTTGTGTGTGCTTATGAGTGAGGGACATACTTGGTTTGAGACAAAATCCCTAGATGTCATTCTCATTGTTGTTGTTCCTCTTGCTCTTCAAGAGCTTCCTCTCTAATTTCTATAGCAATGAAATTCTCAGCAATTCTTCTTGTACAATTTCTAATCTGTATTCTGACAAAATCAGGATATTTCTCCTGAACAGCTGAAATTTCTTCATTTTGACCTCTCTTTGCTTGGTTATCCTCGTCTTTCATGCTGGAAAGCTCCTTTATCTCTGTATTTCTGAGGCTGTTCTGCTTCATGGAGTTCACCAAAAACTAGATAGTGAAAAATAATAGGTGTCGCATGGGGTTATGCTTAGGTGAATATTAGTGCATAAATTTTGGTTGTTCAGTGCCATCAGATACTAAGTGGAGATATATCTATGCATATAATGAAGTGGAATTTAAAGCTTCGTTTTGTCTAGACCATTTTCTTGCTTCCTATAACTCTCTCTTTTTCTCTCTTCTGCTTTGTATTACTAGCTATGGTTTATGGGATTATTAGCACTAATAAAGAACCAATTATTCACAATAGACCTTGAAGTCCAAGTTGAAAATGATAAATAATGCTGCTGCAGCCCTGCCCCTACCCTTCTCCAATATGTAATGAAGCATTAAGCAATGTGTTGCTTTGTCAAGTGTAAATATAATGTTTCGAGCTTTTGATTTTAGCACTAATTATTTTCACAAACTTAGGGGAAATTTGTAGCATGGGAATGTTGATCCTAAAGAGAATCGTATGCTTGATTTTCTATCTGCCCTTTTGTTAAGCAGTTTATTTTACTTGCTCTCATTTTGATTAATTTGAAGTAACTTCTACACTTGTTAGAAAAATGAAAAAACTTCAAAGCTTTAGCTGCAGATGGAGAAAAACAATGGAGTCTGTGACTGTAAATATGCTTAACCTTTATCAGTTCACCTTCTAATATGTGCTCATGGGTGTCCATGTATACACACCTATATGCTTTCTATTTTTTCAGGAAAGAGTATTTTTTTAATATTTGTTATCATTTTACTCATCACTTGTCTTGACATGTATGTCTCTTTATCTTCCTTTTCAGTTAAAGCATTTTAGAAAGTTATATGAAGTTTATGTGCCGATGAAGTACGAAAGCTACCTGAAGAAAATGAAAAAGTTAGATTTCTGTGGCGATGACTATTAGCTTTCTTCATGCAAAAATGAGAGAGCATATTTTCATGAATGTCACTTAATGCTAATTCATTTTATGCATGAAACACTTGTCTGCTTCTAGATCAGGGGAATGGGGGGATCATGTTACTTTACAAGCAGCGGCAGATCGAGTGAGTGCAATTTTTATTTGTTTCTTTTTCTTACTTAATTTTTGAGATCTTTTATATAAATGATTTAACAATTGTTGCATATAGCATCTTTAGCTTTGTAGATGACATGAGTGTGCCAATGCTATTTATTTGATTATGTATAATAAATTTAAATGAGTAGTAAGTATGTGAACACTAGTTGGACATACATGTGAAGCTTAACATAAATTGATATTGAAGTGTTGCTTTTAGCATGTTTTGGATACTAAAACCATGTTTTGACATATCCTAGTTTGTTTTTGCAAGTCATGGTTGTTCAGTGCTACAAAATTCATGACCCTCTTAAGAAAATAAATCCTCTTTTATCATTGTGATGTGACGGAGAATAGAAACACAAAGAAATTCAAATTTAAAGGCTCAAACTTAAAATTATGGTCCCCATTTAATATTGGGCTTTATTGGGAAAATTATAGAATATTTATTAGTTATTTTGAGTTTAATTTATGCCGCTGGTCCATTATTTTTAAATCAGTGGAAGTTTTGGAATTTTTAGTTTTGCTGCAAAACCTATCCCAATTTCTTTAGAAGTCTTTATTTTTAGTTTTAATATCTTATTTTAGAGTCTTTGTGGGTTTAGAATAGTATTATTTCTTTTAATTTATATTAGAAGTCTAAATCATTATAGGATGTGGACTAGTTAGAAGTCCTTTACTTAAAGGTTTAAGAGTTGTTTTAATTCTATAAATACCTAGCATTATAATACTGTTAATTCAGTTTTATTATGGAATAAAGAACCTGCAATTATGCTATTTCAAGTTGTGTTATGCAATTCAATGCCTAGATATGATGCCATACCATGGGATCTTGGGTGTGATGTCTAAGGAAGTTTGGGTATGAAGTTTAAACTAATTTATCCTAAATTTATTGTTCACGGGTTACTGTTCATTTATTACTCCAAAAACAGCCCATAAATCTTTATTCTTGCTTAGTTTTACATTTCAACCCCTTTATCTACAAACACCAGCCTCCCATCTTGTCACGACCCGTTTCCGGATCGCGACAGTCCTAAGATACAGGAGATGCCAATGGCGATCGGCACCCGTAGAACCCATCATCACATCTATCATTCACATACTATTCATATCAATCTATAACTATATATCACATAACACTATTCATTATGTTACTCTGCAATTACCATTATCATATACACATTCATATATATTCTCCAATATATCTCATACACTTACATATACAATCTGTTTATTCTATTACAATACCCATGGGGCATTTAATACACATTTATAAAGATACAGTGTTAAACAATTATACTGTCAGTATAATATTGCAGAATTTCTCTGATGAACAAAAGTCAGGAATCTGCTACTGGAAAGGGAAACAATGAGAAAGTGAGCAATGATTACTTAGTGAATTTAATATGCATCGACCAATAACAATGGCTCGGATATCAATAACAATAGGCAGATATTCAATGAATACTAATCTGCTCCTCAATATCAAAATACAATATATGGCTGTAGAATCAATAACAGTGCAATGGAACTGTAATCAAGTCAATGGAATCAATATATATATATATATATCACATGGAGATGATAGATAAGACAGATATAGGGTCAGAAAACACATAATACGTAGATTATGGTAGTCAATCTCATATCAGTATACATAAGACTGTACGGGTTTTATGATTAGGACATCCTTCCTAATACAGGGTATCAATTAATACATTGTGCACAATGCCGACAGTATGTACCCACTACCCTGTCGGAGAAACAGCTCTGTCAAATTTCATCAGAATCAATAAGAACATGTAACAAATTAATAGATATCAATATACAGTATCAATCTCATCAAGTAGCAGTAACTCGCGAATTTAATCAAACGAGACTGCGATATAGTAATGGATACTCAATATAGGAAGTAATAAATAATGGTATTACGATTAGCAATTAACATTGGATTGAATCAAAAGTTGAACAAATCAAGTCAAGAAGTTGACTCAATTGGCATGCTAATGTCGCTGGAGACGATGACATTCAAATGGTAGGCCTACGGATGAAATCAATGGTAGGCCTATGAATTTGAACTGAGCATTCATCGAACACTTGGTGGGCGCATTCATCGAACACTTGGTGGGCATTATTCATTAGACATTTTGGCAAGGTTTTGATGCAACATTGAAATTGCCCCAATATCAAACAACAACTACACAATGTAGGTTATTCAATAGGTATTTGGTTTCCAACAATAAACAACATATAAAGGATCAAATAAACATTGTGTACCAAAGGAAAAACATGAACAATTCAAGGCAAAAATGGCTCAAAGGCATTTGGCCATGATGACCCTTTTGGAGCAAGATTTCAATCATCAATTTAACACATTAGACATATCAAATGATGCATATTAAACTCACCAAACACTTCAAATCACTGGAATTGCAGACTTTGCCACCAAAATCTTCAAAGCAGGCAAAAATGACAACTTTCCAATACTTTGATCTCTACATCAATTCAATCACATATATACCATCTATTAGTCTCCAATTAACATATTTTAATCTCAATTAATACATTCTAATATAAAATCAAAGATTTATTCTTCACAACTTTGAGTTAGGGTTTCCAAGTTAGGGAACTTGGAAAACCTATCAAATGCATCAATTGATGCAATTAAGCACTAAACCCATTCTAATTGACTTTTAAAACATACAAATCAAGCATTAAACCAAACAAATCACATGTTTACATCAAGATGGAGTGTTGGCCGAAATCTACAAAGCTTCCTTTCTTGAAATTGCTTATTTTCCAAGCTGCTCAATGATAGAAATCAAAGAATCCATGGTTTAATTCAAGTTTTCTTTTGATTTCTCTTTGGTTTTTGAAAGAAATATATGGTGGAGAATTGTGATGGAGCTCACGACCAAGATGAAGAAGGAAGAAAATGGCCAAAAATAAAATGGCCAAAAATTTCATAAGGCATGCTTATATATTAAGTCATTAATGGCAAATTGTATTTTGGTCCTTAAACTTTCCATTAATCACACTTTGGTCCCATTTCATTCTGTAATTTATTCTGTCAATTCTGTTAAGAATTGGATTTCAAAGTGGGAATTCAAATAACATATTTTTATTTATACTTTATTATAAAAATAGTTTCAGAGCCATTCTGAAACTCAGACAGACGATTTTCTACTATTCCCACGAATTTTCACTTATTTGTGATTTTGCCATTACTTACTTGTTTAGTGTTCCTAAATATTTTTTCCCTCTTTCTTTTTATTCTAATTTCACATATATTTATATGATTTTTTAACATTTTCTGGAAAATTATTTCCTTTGCTTTCTAACTGTGTCTTTAAAATTTTTGCCAATAATTTCAATACTGAGAATTAAATCATGCATTCAAGATGGGGTTTCCTAGGGTATTACATTCTACCCTCCTTCAAATAAATTCGTTCTCGAATTTAAAAATAAATATGTATCTCATGATTGGAACATGAACAAACACTTGTCTTTCATGTTTTATTCATTCTCCCATGTACACTTTTCTATATACCGATCTTTGCACAACACTTTTGCTATTGAAATCTCTTTATTCTAAAATTGTTGGACTTGATGATTTACACTTTCTATTGGCTATACTCTATAACATTTCATCATTAACATCAATATTTTGAACTTCAATACATAGAACAATTCTGGCACATAATTTCATAGCATTCAGATATAGAATACCAAATAAACATATCTCATACTTAAAGGAAGAGCCAAACTTTACGCTACATTGCCAATCATTTCTTTTCAGATGTGTAATTCAATCAATGGTAAATATTAATCTCAATTACTCTTGAATTCCATAAAAAATATCCTCTCTTAAAATCTGTTCCTTGAGTCCATCAACATCAAACACAAATAATCATTTACCACATTTCATAATACTATCCTCATCTCTGAACTCTAATGCTTTAATCTTTTTGAACATCTTTTTTTAACTTCATAAAATATGGATCCCGATCTTGTGCTACTTAAACATCATCAATTAACAATATAGCTTAACTCGGAATTGGGCTATTAGAGCTTGGTTTCGATCCAAATCCAACTCCATACCCATATCAATTTAACTCATTCATTGCACGAATCAGTGGTCTTCTAACAATAGAGATATGAGCTAGATTGCCCATTGTCTCTTGACTAAGAGCATCTGTTACCACATCAACAGTTCCTTTAAATTCAATTTAACAGTTCAATTCATTTTCGTTGCTGAAGACTCAGATTCCATTGTTGCAGAACATACTGCAGACTATTATACTCTGTATGAATTTCACACTTTACACTATATAGATAGTGTATCTAAAACATGTATCGAACGATTCATCTCATGCTTCTTTAATTATCGAGAAGCATATGTAATTACTCTTCTATTTTGCCTTAGAACACATCTCAGAACATTAATAGGCCAAAGCTAATTATCTACTACTTTTACCTTATAAGGTTCAACCTTGATACTATCTTTACATACCACATAATCAAGGAAACACATTTCCATTAGCCAAAATTGGCATTTTGGCAAACATTTGAAACTCTCGTAGTGTCTATAACACAGTCCTCAAGTACTTTACTACGTCTCTTCACTCTTAGAATAGATAAAATTGTCATCCATGAATACTATGGCAACTTACCCAACAATTTCTGTAATTGCATCTTTAGCTCTTTCAACTCAATTGGTGCTTAGATGCACCTCAAATTTCAAACTCTATCACTCTATCAGGGTACCCCCTGATAACTTTTCTGGAAAAACATCAGGAAACTCTCGAATCACAGGCATTCGATCAATCCCAATTATAGTCTTTTACACATTCCTTACATATATTAGATACGCTATACAATCTTATTTTATCATCTTTCTAGCTTGAAAACAAAAACGTAACTAATTCTAGTTTCATACTTATCACTTTGGAACTCAAATTCTGACAATCCAGAATTTGACTTTCTTCTTATAACAATTAACAACTGCTCAATATGCAGTTAACCAATTCATATAAAGTATTATATCAAATTGCAATATAGGCAACTCACATTAACACAAAAATATCATTATTTTCAATAACACATCTCGGATAACAATAATTCATTTCTATACTCTTTCCCATATAGTGTAATTATCTCTAAGGGCACTTTCAATAATTGTTTTTCTCTATTTAACTGTGATGCAAACAAAAGAATGTATGACACTAGAGTCAAACAATGCATCTGTTATATCACTTTGTATTGAAATCGTACCTGTATCTGCATTATTAGATTTTTGTCTCTTGTATATTAACAGCAAAAACTCTTCCTTGACACCTACCTGCTGGGGCTTGACTACTGCTAGCACCCTGTCCTTTACCTCTGCCCCTATTAGGAGTCTCCTTAGTCACATTTTGATTCATTTGTACTGTAGGCTGAGACTCTGTAGCAGATGACTGCTGATCGTTCCATAAAGGACATCAACTAATGAAATGGCCATGTTGCCCACATTTCAGGCAAGCACCTGACTGTTTACGACATTCCCCACCATGCCTTTTGCCACAAAAATCACAAATAGGCATACCGGGCATCTAACAAGTCGAGAAGATCCATGTGAATAAATAGATACTGACTGTATTGGACGCCCTCTACTCTGAGTCCTCCTCCTCTGGTTGCCCAATGGAGGTCTCTGATCAAATTTAGGCGCAAACTCTATCTGTCTCGGTTGGGAGCTGGCCTCACCTGTTATAGTCTGAGAACCAGGTCCACCTTTCCTTTTTTGATCTATTTTAACTCTTTCATACTTATACTTTTCTTCCATTTGATTTGCTTTGTCGATAATAGTAGTCAGAGATGAAAATTCTGTAGCAATCAAGGCATTGTGAAACGAGGTATGTTATCCTCTCTTGAATCTTATAATCAAGTCCTCCTCAGTAGGAGCAATACGCGTAGCATATTTGCTCAATCTAATAAATTCCTCAGCATACTCTTCAACAGATTTGTCACCCTGCTCCAATTGTTTAAACTGAATCAGGTTTTTTGCCTTTACTCCTTCAATCAAAAACTCATCAATTAATCATTGTTTGAACTCTGCCCAGGTGGGAGGATGATCACCATACAATCTAGGCTCCATATGTCTGGAAAACCATGTCCATGCTTTCCCTTTCATATGCAATCCCACTAACTCAACTGCTCTAGCATTGGAGCAAGGTAGTCTCCTAACCACCTTTTCAATCTGCTTCAGAAAATCAATCGGCTCATCGCCTCTATCACTTATGAACTCTGGTAGATTTAGCTTTAGAAAGCTAAACATAGCGACTCCGCCATCATCAATAACTCGGCGGGCTCCTTGTACAGCAGGCTCGACAGGAACCACTGCTGGATGCACTGGAGCAGCAGGTACAATAGCTAGTGCAACAGGAGGTGGCACAACTGGTGCTACTGGAGGTGGTGGCATATTTTGTTGTTCTTGCCTCAATTCTGATATTTCACGTCGCAATTCCATCATTCCTTGCATCATTTCCATTTTCCAGGGGTCATCACTATCCCTGGTTTTCTCTGTCATTCGTCGGGATCTAGAACGTTCCTCTGTTATTTCTCTGACAAGAGACTCATTAGAGGCTACTTCGGCCTCTCTGGTATCTTTTCTATCTCTGTTGTCGACATCTCTGCCAATACAGACAACAAAAAACAGGAACAATCTCATTACATTATATTAACGCATATTACTTATACACATTTAATGAATATGTCAATAGATAGAATAGGAATTCCTATGCTCCATGGTTTACTTAACTCTATTCATACTGTACTTAGTTACTATTCATCTGTAACCTAGGCTCTGATATCACCTCTGTCACGATCCGTTTCCGGATCGCGACGATCTTAGGATGCGGGAGATGCCAATGGCGACCGGCACCCATAGAACCCATCATCACATCTATCAATCACATATTATTCATATCAATCTATAACCATATATCACATAACACTATTCATTTTGTTACTTTGCAATTACCATTATCATGTACACATTCACATATATTCTCCAATATATCTCATACACTTACATATACAATCTGTCTATTCCATTACAATACCCATGGAGCATCTAATACACATATATAAAGATACGGTGTTAAACAATTACACTGTCAGTACAATATTGCAGAATTCCTCTGATGAACAAGAGTTAGGAATCTGCACCTGGAAAGAGAAACAATGAGAAGGTGAGTAATGATTACTTAGTGAATTTAATATGCATCGACTAATAACAATGGATCGGATATCAATAACAATAGGCAGATATTCAACGAATACTAATCTGCTCCTCAATATCAAAATACAATATATGACTGTAGAATCAATAACAGTGCAATGGAACTGTAATCAAGTCAATGGAATCAATATATATATATATATATATATATATATCACATGGAGATGATAGATAAGACAGATATAGGGTCAGAAAACACATAACATGTAGACTATGGATAAAACACATAGTCAATCTCATATCAGTATACATAAGATTGTACGAGTCTTATGACTAGGACATTCCTTCCTAATACAGGGTATCAATCAATACATTGTGCACAATATCGACAGTATGTACCCACTATCCTGTCGGAGAGGCAGTTCTGTCAAATCTCATCAGAATCAATAAGAATATGTAATAAATCAATAGATATCAATATACAGTATCAATCTCATTAAGTAGCAGTAACTCGCGAATTTAATCAAACGAGACTACGATATAGCAATGGATACTCAATATAGGAAGCAATAAACAATGGTATTACGATTAGCAATTAATATTGGATTGAATCAAAAGTTGAACAAATCAAGTCAAGAAGTTGGCTCAATTGGCATGCCAATGTCGCTGGCGACGATGACATTCAAATGGTAGGTCTACGGATGAAATCAATGGTAGCCCTATGAATTTGAACTAGGCATTTCATCGAACACTTGGTGAGCATTATTCATTAAATATTTTGGCAAGATTTTGGTGCAACATTGAAATTGCCCCAATATCAAACAAGTACACAATATAGGTTATTTAATAGGCATTTAGTTTCCAACAATAAACAACATATAAAGGATCAAAAAAGCATTGGAAACCAAAGAAAAAACATGAACAATTCAAGGCAAAAATGGCTCAAAGGCATTCAGCCATGATGACCCTTTTGGAGCAAGATTTCAATCATCAATTTAACACATTAGGCATATCAAATGATACATATTAAACTCACCTAACACTTCAAATCACTTGAATTGCACACTTTGCCACCAAAATCTTCAAAGTAGGCAAAAATGACAACTTTCCAATTCTTTGATCTCTACATCAATTCAATCACATATATACCATCTATTAGTCTCCAATTAACATATTCTAACCTTAATTAACACATTCTAATACCAAATCAAAGCTTCATTCTTCACAATTTTGAGTTAGGGTTTCCAATTTAGGGAAAATGTATCACATGCATCAATTGATGCAATTAAGCACTAAACCCATTCTAATTGATTTCTAAAACATACAAATCAAGCATTAAATCAAATGGAGTGTTGGCCGAAATCTACAAGGCTTCCTTTCTTGAAATTGCTTGATTTTCCAAGCTATCCAATGATAGAAATCAAAGAATCCATGGTTTGATTCAAGTTTTCTTTTGATTTTTCTTTGAATTTTGAAAGAAATATATAGTGGAGAATTATGATGGAGCTCACGGCCAAGATGAAGAAAAAGGAAGAAAATGGCCAGAAATTCCATAAGGCATGCTTATATATTAAGTCATTAATGGTAAATTGCATTTTGGTCCTTAAACTTTCTATTAATCACACTTTGGTTACATTTTTTTCTATAATTTATTCTGTCAATTCTGTTAAGAATTAGATTTCAAAGTGGGAATTCAAATAGCTTATTTTTATTTATATTTTATTATAACAATAGTTTCAGAGCCATTCTGAAACGCTGACAGACGATTTTCCACTATTCCCACTAATTTTCACTTATTTACGATTTTGCCATCAATTACTTTTTCAGTATTCCTAAACATTTTTCACTTCTTTCTTTTTACCATAATTTCACATATATTTATGTGATTCTTTACCCCCTGATCTGATTTAGAAATTCTTTAGTTGACCGGATTGCTATTTCTCGGGTAGTGTTATCAATACCGACATTTCCCGGAAAAGCATTTCATTTGCTTTCTAACTGTGTCTTTAAAATTCTTTCCAATCATTTCAATACTTTTAAACAATAAACTGAGAATTAAATCATGCATTCAAGATGGGGTTTTTTAGGGGATTATATTTATAGTTTCTACTTATCCTAATCTCAATATAAGCCCAAATTCATCCCTTTATGACCAACCCTCTAACCCATCCTGCTTCAATTTGCTATCAGAGCTTCAAGATCTTTGAAGTTTTTGTTATCTAGTCTTCTTCAATTATGGTGGTGACAAAAACTGAACTAAATTCAAAATTTAATGACTTCCATCAAAATTATGAAGAATCGTTGCAAGAAGATTATGTTGGCAATTCCTTTGATTATGGAGATTTTGTAGATGACGATTTAATAAATAAAGGTATACTACTCTCCTTTTTGTAATAAGACAAATTCTAGCAACCCCTAAGTTGGAGGAAGAGGATTAGCGTCGAGTTTTAATATTTCAAATTTTGGTTTGTTGTGGTAGTCAAGCAAAGAAACTAATCATTGATGGTGGAAGTTGCAAGAATGTAGTTTCGGCATCCATAGTTGAACGCCTCAAGCTTCCAACGGAACCACGTCCACACCCATATAAGGTAGCTTGGATTGATAATTCTACCATTCCAGTAACACATCAATGTCTTGTTATTTTCAAATGTGGTGCTTATCTTGATTCTATACTTCGTGATGTTATTCCTATGCAAGTTGCTCACGTTCTTCTTAGTTGACTTTGGCTCTATGAACGAGATTTGGATCATAATGGTAAAGAAATACCTATACCTTTTCCATTGGAGAGAAAACTTTTGTTTTGAATCTAACGAGTGCACTTGACTTTAAGGAGTATGTAGAGAAAAGGCCTAAACAACAAGTGCAAAAGGTGGCAAATGGCAGAGATGAGGTAGTATTACAAGACTTACAACTTGAAGCTTCAACCCATCAAGCAGAAATTTCAGGACAGCAAGTTGGGCAATTCAACAAGCAGATAAGCTTCATCAGCCTTATATAGGTGCAAAAGAACATGAATAACAACAAGAACAATCTTTATTTCAAGTTTATCAACCAGAAAAAGAGGCGAAAAACTTAAAATTACTGTCCCAAAAGCTAATATATCAAATTTTTGTTGAACATCAAGAACCACAAAAAAGCAATCAAGTATTTTGGAGACTCAATTCAGCAAGATAATATTGCTACGAGTAACACACATGCATTGCTTGGAAACATAAAGATGAAGTTCGAAGGAGAGGAATCTTTAGATAGGGGTATGGATGGAGAAAAGGTAAAACATGTTGAAGTAAAACAAGATATGGGAAAATTAGATGGTACAAAAGAGTTTAATTTTATTGTTGAAGATACCAAAGATGTTAGAATGCAAGAGATTGACTTTGTTATTCCAAGTAAATTAATAAGCAAGTCCAACAGAAGATTTCAAGTGTTTCTACTATTATCGAAGACTAAAGAAATAAAATGATCATTCAAGGAATTGTCCTCGAGTTTTTTCCAACAAGGGAGAATGACGGAGAATAAGAACAAAGAAATTCAAATTTAAAAGGCTTAAGCTTAAAATTATGGTCACCATTTAATATAGACTTTTTTGGAAAAATTATAGAATATTTATTAGTTATTTTGAGTTTAATTTATGCTACTGGTCCATTATTTTTAAATCAGGGACAATTTTGTAATTTTTAGTTTTGCTGGAAAGTTTGTTCCAATTTCTTTTGGAGTCTTTATTTTTAGTTTTAATTTCTTATTTTAGAGTCTTTGTGGGTTTAAAATAATATTATTTCTTTTAATTTATTTTAGGAGATCATTATAGGATGTTGACCAGTTAGAAGTCTTTTACTTAAAGGTTTAGGAGTTATTTTAATTCTATAAATATCTAGTATTGTAATACTTTTAATTCAGTTTTATCATGGAATAAAAAACCTGCAATTATGTTATTTTGAGTTGTGTGATGCAATTCAACCTTAAGTGTGATACCATGGAATCTTGGGCGTGATATCCAAGGAAGTTTAGGTGTGAAGTTTAAACTAATATATCTTAAATTTACTGTTCATGTGTTACTGTTCACAGCTCGAAATCAACCCATAAATCTTTATTCTTGCTTAGTTTTACATTTCAACCCCCTTTTTTTACAAACACCAGCCTCCCGTCTATAGTTTCTACTTATCCTAACCTCAATATAAGCCCAAATTCATTCCTTTATAACCAACCCTCTAATCCGCCCTGCATCATGATGGCATTGGTATTCCGCAACCATCCTTGTTTTCTGGTTACAACTCTCTAATAACCAAGGTAATCATATGAAGTTCAAAAATATAAAACTCAATTCAACTCAATTTTATTCTGAAAATTAATTTGGGTCGGCTATTGTACTCATTTCCTCAAAGTTAGTTTAGGTATACCTCTTCCTTTCTACCTCTCCTCTATCATATTATATTCGACTTTTCAAATTGGGGACTGCCTAGATCTTCGCCTCTAAACCATCTTAATCCATCTTTTCTCATTGTTTTCTCAATTGATACCACTCTCACCTTTCTCTAATGTTTTCATTATATATTTTATCCATTTTAATATAATCAAATATTCATCCTAACATTCTTATCTTAGCAATACTCATCTTGGAGATATGTTGCCCTTCCATTGTCCAACACTCACTACCATACAACATAGTCAGTCATATTACCATACAGTCGAATTTGCCTTTCAACTTATTTGGAATTTTACGGTAAGACTTTTGTGGTAAGTCTCCATTTCATCCATTCAATTTTTATTCTATTGCTAATATCCTCATCACAACCTCCATGCTAATATCCTCCTCACAACCTTCATCATTTTAGAGGATTGAATCTAGATATTTAAGTGGGTGCTTTGGCGTAATGGCTCTCCATCCAAACTAACTTAGGACATCACCACTTCGGCTTTCGCTAAACTTACAACGTATGTAATTTGTTTTTGTTTTACTTAACCTGAAATTCTTGGACTCCAAAATACTCCAAAGTTCTAACTTTTTATTAACTTACTTATGTTTAACTTTTTATTAACTTATGTTTCTCATCTGCCAATACTGTATCGTTTGCAAAGAGGTAAAGACTTATTGTGACCCTTGATTATTAAAGCAAAGAGATGAGGACTCATTGAGGACTCTTGATAATTAAAGCAAAGAGGTAAGGACTCATTGTGGATCCTTGATGCAACGTAACTGAGATAGGAAAGTCTTATGAGTCCCCTTCAACTATGCGCACACTATTAATTGCTCCTTCATACTTATCGCTCCTTCAATACATTTTTTTAGCATAAGTTCAGAAATATAATATGCTAAAAAAATGAATTCTGGGATATAGCAAAGGAGACAGACAAAAAATTAGGGTTGTATAGAATGTGTCATCTTAAGATTATATATGCTGTTAAATGGTTTTGATTTATAGAATGTGTCATCTTAAGATTATATGTGTTGTTTTAATGGTTTCAATTTTTTGAATAATGCAAATCATGCAAGTTATCTTTCGTAGTTGCACTTCTTTCCAATTATTATTTGGTTGTTTTCTGACTTTTTAAAGCATTATTTTCAGTTTGGAGCCAAAATTTGTCTTGTCACATCTTTTCGGGACACTTGCTATATTGAGATCATTCCCAAAGACAGGAATCCTAGCAGAGGTAAAACATTATCAGTTATTACTATATCTTCATAGCAGGGTAGATTTCACTCATAGTTCCTGAATATATCACTATATTTCAGCCTTGTCCCTCAATTAAATTTATAACTTATTAAACCATTGCAATAAGGGTGACTCCTACTAGAGTCCGGCCAACCCTTCCCAGAATGCTGATGTGGCAGCCACATTGACATTTTTTTAATAAAAAAATATTAACAAAGTGAGCCCATCCAAGTTATTCGCTCTCTCTCTCTCTCTCTCTCTCTCTCCCTATTAATCTATCAAATTAATTTTAGGGAATTGATAGTTCAGATACCTAAGATGTTATTTTGGAGAGGATTAAATAGATGATTTCTCAAAGAGTAGCAAGTAGCAACTCTAAAACTTCATTTGCTGCTTAGTTGAGAAACCTACTCTCTATTGTGCCATGGCATGATTATAGCAGTCAAGCAGCAAAAGTACATAGCTGGATCCAAAGATTCATATGGTGCCTTGCTCTTGTGATGATACCTCTTTCATTCTCTATTTATGTTGTCAGATTTTCTTCAAGAAGATGCCAATTGAGCTCTCTAAAGTCCTTCCGTAGACCAAATAAAAAGGAAATCTAACTTGCTGCAGTCCTTGTTATTTTGTATGTGTTACGCAATTGGATCATGTGATAAATCCTAATTCTTTCTCATCATCTTCTACATATCAATTCTAGATATGATCTTGCTTGAAAATCTGAAATTAAAAAAAAAAAAAGGCTACAACTATTTAAAAAGAACATAGAAGAGGTGGAGGAAATGCTGGTTCAAGGCATAAAAAGCATGCATATTGAAAAACCATGGGTTAGAAAGTTTCTAGGTTATCTATGCTTTGAGAAAATGACAGAAAGTTAGTTGCTTTTTTCCTTCTTTCCTTGCTATTCTTGCTCGGATTTGCTTCTTTCTTCTGAAGATAGCTTTCATTTTCTTTTCACCCACAACTACTGAAGTGGGGAGACAATGCTAGAATTTAGGGATAATTTTAGTTATTATGGGTGATTTTTATTAATTTATTCAATTGCTTATATAATCTCCTGTTGGATGAAGCTTATTCTTAACATGAATCTGTTTTATCAAATTTGAGCTATGCAGAATGCATGAAGTGACTAAATGTAAGGGGTTATTTCTCTTAGGCTACTTTCTACAAAGACTTGCATACATCATACATCTCGACTTCTTAAAAGTCTAACCTTCCTAATTTTTGTCTCAACAATGGAACCAAACTTTTAAAATACTTATCATTCCTCACTATGTAAATTTCAGCTATTACATGACTAAAAACAACAGAGAAGTTGAGAAGAGGTTAATCTTAATAATCCATACAGATGCCTTCGAAGAATCTTGGACCCATGTTTTGCTACAATATAGCTTTTACATGATTTTCTTGTATAGTTTATCTGTTTCTGGCAACAAAGTCAGTGAAGCTTTTGTTCAGTTGAAAAAATAACCAATATGATAGAAAATATGATATTTTGTTGGTAGATATACTGTTACAACCAATATTATGGAAAATACAACAAAAAATTTATTTATTAGAGTAGCAATTACTACAAATCAAGCAAATGGATATTTCCTATTAAACAAATTTAATGCTTATCCTCTGAAGTTTCATTGGTAGATATTGTCCGCATTCCTAAAGCAATTTTTTATGCGGAAAATCTGAAACAGAAACAGAGAATGTTAAATGCAGAAGATATACATATCTCCTCTAGCAGTTTATGCAGAGATGTATTCCTGCTGCAGTTAGATCAACTGTCTATCAGTATCAAAACCTTACACAAAAAAAGAAAAGAGAAAAAAGGAAAAAGTCTTAATCATGATTGGAGGGTCTCATAATTGTCTATTCTAAAAATTCTGACAAGGGAATGTAATTCACAAATGCCCTATCAAACAATGGAATAAAAGCATAGTTAATAGTGATGGACAAGCATTTGATTTGTTGCTTTTGTGAGAATAGAGGAATCCTGTAGTGATGCAACTGCATTTTTCCTGTTTTTGGATTAATAATTCTGATCTACTAAATAATATTACTGTCTCAAATCCATAAAGTTATTTCAACTGTTGTATTTGGAATAATGCTTGCAAGTGATCTATATTGAAATTGATGAAGGTAATAGTTGAAATTTGCAGGTATATAACATAATACATTTCATCAATTTAGGCCTTGAAATTTATATTTAACTCAAATTTGAAATTACTCTTTCTTCAAATCATATACCACCAAATTTGTTATTATCCTTTGATTTCCAAAATTAGGGAGCTGTTTTCGCATCAATGGGATCTCAGTTATATCCACCCTAAGAAATGAATGTTGGAAGATATCCGAAGTCCAGTCTCAACATTTGACTAGGGACTGTAAAATGTTGAGACTGGACTTTGGAAATCTTAAATTTGTTTATAGCCATTGTTTGTGTTGATGTCTTGCAAATTCTTTATAGGCTTATATGCTGCTGTGAACTGCTCTTCAAAAATTTTTTCAAACATGATTGAGCCCATTTGTTCCATGAGCAGTCTATCCACACAATAACTATCAGTAACTGCTTCAAGTGAGATGAATGGTCATAAAGTAGCTTAATATCTATTAAATAAAAACAACAATATATTACTGTTTGAAAGGATAAATTATTAGGTGATTGTGTGCTGTTATCCGGTGTCTCGCTTGTGCATCCATGAATGAGTATTGCTACTTTCCTTTCCAAAGGTTGGGTATGGATTTCAAACTTGCTACATCATTTGAATTACTTCTAGGAGTACTGACTAAGCAAGTTCTAGTTGCTTTTTCTACCATGTATTACTGCTAATAAGTAAAGGTATTCCATGGTATCATCGATTTGGATTGTGCAATTTGGAGACAGTAACCCTTCTAAGTATTGGTAACTGTTTTTCAAGAATCAAATTAGTTTTCTAAGATTCATATATTATTTGTTTGTGAGTTCTATGTGTATATATATATATACCTTATTTTTCGCAGGATTTGTGACTGCTTTGTGTATAATAGAGCTTTGGCTGAGCTTTTGGAGTGAAGTTCATTATAATTCGTTGTACGCAAGTGGAGGTGATGAAAAATCTCACAATAGCATCATGTTTTTGGTTCAGCACAACAAATACTTCTTAACTCTCAAGTCTCAACTAATATAACCATCATTTTGCAACTTGTATGCAGATGTGCCTACCAGAGTGGCAAGGAAAAAGCATTGGCTTTTCTAGATATTCGAATCATACTGAGGTCAACTTTATTTTCCGTGCATGTATATTGTAATAATAATAGCAATAAAACTGAAAGAGGCCCAAATAACATGTTTAGATTTTCTTTCATGGTTAGCCACCTGTACAGAAAATTACAGAGAGATACTTGTATTGTATGCAAAGAAATATTGATAATTTGATTTCCAATTTTATCATTTATACGACCCCTTATGTTAGTTTGGCTAGTAAGAGAGTTTATAATCTTTAATTTATAAGGCTCAATTTTTGAGAACAGAACATAAATAAGGGATTTTCGTCGTTTATAAATCTCCAACTTTTGGGGTGCATAAGAAAGTCGGCATGGATAAAGACGAAATCAAAAAATTATCTTCTAAATCTTCAGTTTTATATGAAGAATGGATCGAGGGATATTGCTTGCACAACTTTTGCAAGTTACAAAGTCAATAATAGATCATGAATTTATCTTGTTGAAAATAATTGTTTTATTTTAGTGAACAAGCTGCATAAATATAATTATTATTGAGAGTATATTTAACGAATCTATATTAATATCTGTTGGTGTAAGTGGTAAGGACTTTATTTTCTTTAGGTTTTTAAATTGAAGTCTTGCTAATACAGAAAAAAAAAAAAAAAAAATCATTATACTCCTTCAAGTATACTCTTTCAAACACATTAATCTCTTAATTCCTGCAAGAAGAATCAAAATTTGCAACCAATCCACACGAAATCAATGTTACTTTAAGCTATTGGATCCACAAGAAAATCACTTTACCTAAATCCCTCGATAATCAAAGAATTGGAGCAAAATTTTGGACTTCATGAAATTGGCTTATTGAATGTAACTTGTGGGATGCCCATGTAAATTCTATTGAAAAAGTTAAAACCAATGTAAATTTTCGACTTTTAATTTTAATGTTAGATAATAGAGATGAATTTTAATTGAAATAAAAGAAAAGATGGATTTTAGTTGCATGTTACTTTGTATTTATCAGTCATATTTTAGTTTTCTGGGTACAATACTTTTTTTTTTTTTGGGCAAAGTAAGAGATTAAAATGTCATCCAAACTCAATGTCTATCTATTAAACTTAAGCAGTGATATAGCAAGAGTAGTTTAAATGTACGGATTTTGTGGAGGATATTTGTCTTTTGGGTAATTCTTGATGAGTGTCTGTCGCTGTTGTCTAAATGCTATAATAGGAAACTTTTCATTAGAAGACCAGCTAATCTGTTGCTCATGTTTGGCTTGTATAAAATATCTTAAATTAATAATTTTTATTATATAATAATTTTTTATGATTTGAATTTGAATTAATAAATTAAATTAATAATTATGATAAATTAATAAAATAATATTTTTCTAAAAATCATTATATAGTAATATAGTCTCGTTCATAGGCAATGGTATCAGTTTGGTTTAATCGATTTGAATGTTTGTTATTAAATCAAATCAATCTTTTCGATTTGAAAAATTATCAAATCAAATCAAACTATCATTATAATTAAATCGTTGATTTGATTCAGTTTGAATATTTTCGGTTTATCAGTTTCAAATTAATTTTTTTTTTTTTATAAATCGTTATTATTTTATTATAAATTTTTAAAAAAATACTAGTAAAGTATTGGTAATATAAAAATCTCAAAAATAGTTCAATATTATACAATATAAAATTTATATTTTATTAATTAATACACGCAAAATTTGTATTTTTTATCTTAATAATTAGATTTTTTTTTATTTTTTTTAGCTAATTTTTATGGATATAATTTTTTTTAAATTTTAAATTAATATTAAATTAAAAAAAGTGATTGCATATCAAATAAAATAAAATAAAATAAAAAATATTTAATTGTAATAATAGAAAAACATAATATATATATATATATATATATATATATATATATATATATGATTTTGATTTGATTTAATCGATTTAATTTAATTTAATCGGTTTTGTCGGTTTGGCTTTCACCCCTTCATGTCTAATTAGAAATTAACAAAAACTTGTTAGGGTATTATTGTCCGTTTAAATGTTTTCTCTCCCCATCCATACATTTAAAATTCACGTACTTTTTTTTATATAAAAAAAGATTTAAATATCTTTTTCAAATGAGAAATATTTCAAAAAAAAAAAAAATTTGAAAGGATTTTAAATTGTAAAAACAGAAGAATATTTTTCAAAAAATTAAGAAAAAAGAATTTCAAAATGGATTGTTGGTCTATTGATCACCGCAAGTGCATGGGTCATGACTAAGTAATAAAATGTAAGTAGAATATCATGTAATAACTGTTAAAATTATAGTTATACTTTAATTATTTAGACAGTGATTAGAGTGAGCATGTTTGCAAATAAGAAAGAAATTAACTATTAAATTTACTATAGAGCACGAGTTTATATGTTAGACCCTAGATGGCAAAGCTCCTAGAAAAGGAAGATGAATAGGAGATATAAATTTCAAATAAATTTTAAACTTCAAAATTAATTCCCACAATTATATGCAACAAGAAATGGAAGATGAGAGTTAAGAAAGAGAAAGCTTATTCGTTTTATAGTGGTTCAAAACAGATTTCTTATCCTATGATTACTTCACCTAAGTTTAAAATTTGGGGTATAATTCTAATTTATTTAGTTAATTAGTTTTGGTTCTATTGTATCTTTTAGCTAGTTAGGTTTAGAAAATATTTGGTAGAACGATTTTCAAATCTACGTTTGATATAAAAGTGTAATTGCCAAATCGTGAATCACTATAAGTAGTTCATAGTTGCATATGAGATTTGTCGATTGAAAGAAAATTTTGCCACAATCAGAGTTTTTTAGCTAGCCAATCAAATAACGTAAATTTTTTCAATTGATGATATACAAATTGGTAATATGCAATTAGGAATATTTAGTCGACGAACCAAATACCTATTTATTTATTATAATTTTATAAGAGTGTTTAGGTCTTTTAAAATGTATATATAAATATATTCTTTTCTTCTCTGTTGCGAATTATGAACAAACCTAAATCTAAAACATATTTTTTCCTCTTGAATCTTCTTTTCTTGAAATTAGAATAATCTGAAAAATACAAATTTCACATGGTATCAGAGAATTGCCTATGAATCAAATCGATAAACTAGAAGAAATGCTGAAGATTTGATTTAAATAGTTGAAGAAAATGAATCTAGTTGCAAAAACAAGGGAATCAAATACAGCGGCTCAAAGATCTCGTAATAATGGGGATCAGAATGTAAGAGGTCCTTTTTTTTTTTGCAGAACTCGGACCATCCAGGAATGGTTATGGTAAGCACACTACTTACTGGAACTAATTTTTTCTTCTTGGAGTAGAGCTATGAAGTTAGCCTTGTATGCAAAGGTGAAATTAGGGTTTATAAATGGAACTGTTAAAAAACCTAATGAGGATTTTGTTGAATTCGAAGCATGGAAAAGAGTAGATTGCATGGTAGTTTCCTAGATCTTGAACTCAATTTCATGGGAATTAGTAGAGACATTTATGCTAATTTTGCTAAACAACTATGGGAGAAAATAGAAGGAAGGTTTGGTGAATGTAATAGTCCGCTAATTTACCAGATACAGAGAGAGATAGGGTTAATGTCATGCCCCATTTTTGAGTCGCGATGGTCCTAGACCGGAAACCCGTAGAAACCACTAACAATCCAATTATCATTCATTCATTCTTAACTCATTCAATAATGCTCAAATTTCATTTATTACTTGTTAATTTTACAGAAATTTTACCAGAGTTTCCTTTATAATTTTAATGCTATTCCTGACCCAAAATTGGGTCTTTCAAAAATTACATAGCTTGCACTAAAATTATTTTTACACTCCCAATAATTTGCCATCCTTATACCCTCAACTTCACAGTTTCACAGACTTCTAGATCACTTTTAAAACATGTGAATTTCATTTTAACTTTTTCCTATCACTGTCATTATCACTTCACTATCATTATCATTAAGCATCATACATTATAGTCATTCATTACTAAACTTTAATGGCAAATCACATTACATTTTAACGTCACTTAAATGTCAATTACTTCACTGTTCATATATCACTATAGTACTTAATTATCTAATTATACACAGTACCATGGAACTCTATGAGTTGACACTTATGATCTTTATTGAATAAAATTCTACCTCGATATACTTGACATCCCAAGTCGGAAAAGA
>CANXYC010265953.1:0-23085 GCA_948193065.1 Aleurites moluccanus | reverse complement strand
CTCATCTACTAGAACTGCTTTCCTAATTTCATCTCTAATAGAGGTTTGAACTACTAGCTGATCCCAAAATTTTTGAGCATTGCCAACCATGGTGGCTTTGCAAAGTTCGTAGGTGGCCTCAGTTGAGTAACTACCTGCTCTAGTTGTAAACCTGATCATGGTAATCCACTCATCTATTCTTTCCGAAGCATGCTTTTCACAATCTAAATTTAGAAAAGCTGTGGGGGTGATTACAGGCTTTAATGGATTATCCCTAGGTTGAAATTCTGATTTTGTTCTATGGGGATAATTTGGTTTATATTTTGCCCTCTTCGTAGCAAGAAGCTCATTAAATGTTCTATCATCTAAATGCAAGGGAGTTTCTTCTACCAGACCTAGAGATTTTCTAAGGTCTTCAGCTGCTTTGTTACTTTCCTTATTAGCAGCTCTAATGTCAGGATCAGCAATATACGGAACTATTTTGTCTTTCCTTAATTGCAAAATTTCTTTTTCAGAAAGAGGTTTTTTCAAAACTCTTTCTCGCTCAATTGCATCAAGCCTATCATTCACCAATTTTCCTACTTCTTTTGCTAAAGCATTTTTTTATTCTGGTGAATCGTCTGTATTTCCTTTTGCATGCAACTGCTCAAGGAGAAGGTTCACTTTATTATGAATATTCTGAAATGAAGTCAATCTGAAGAATTTGAATTGACACTTTCTTCTCTATCTAATTTTTCCATTTTTTTATTTAGAACTACTGGGTGTGTTTTCAATTTTTTCTTTATTTTCTAAAAATGTTACCCAATTGCCTAGACTTGGAGAATTTTCCAAGAGAGCAAGAAAAAAGTCAATTTTTCTGAAGTGCAATCTTTTCCAAATTAAATAATTCTTTTTTAGATTATCACTCCAACTTGAAGTTATAGAGGTTACTAGAGGAGTATCTTGATCTAAAATAGCTAATTGGTTAAAAACATGATACTGCACTTCTAGAAATTCAATTATATCTGCTACACTACAATATTCATGGACAATTTTATTTTCTAAGGGAGAATTTCTATAAATAGAATCAATTCTAATTAATTCGTCCCTATGCTTAATTCTTCCGCAAACCCAAGAATATTTCCACTGTATCAGTGGATGCTCTTTTCTTTCTGTAATCGAAAAGTGTTTTATACTGTTATACACTTTTCCAGGGACTAAGGAATTTTCTCTAAAAATCTCATCCATAAACTAGTAAATTAAATAAATTTTGGACCTATATGAACAGTATTTTGAAAATCAGGGATCAAAATATAATTAAATGTTAGTTTATTTCTGAAAAGAGACTATTATGTTTTGAAAATTAAAGTTCAGGGATTTTATCGTTATAAATTAAATATTTTGTCGTTGCAAATTAAAGTTAGAGGACCATAAAGTGCGTTAGTTAAAGTTGAGGGATTATGAATGAAACTAACCCGGTTTTAATGAGGTATATTCTTTGTAAAATAAACATCTAAGGAGAGTGTTATAAATATATAGATAAATGTGGATGTACATTCATCTATTCCACTACTCATTAGTTTTTATATTTAAAATTAATTTTATTACACTATTTATTCACTAGTTTTTTTTTTCTCATAAGGTTTTTACTAATAAGGTTTTAATGAGGCATATTTTTTAGAAAATGGACATCCAAGAAGAGTGTTATAAATATATAGATAAATATGGATGTACATTCATCTATCCCACTACTCATAAGTTTTTATATTTAAGATTAATTTTATTATATCATTTATATTGTAATTTATGATGGGTTTATATATTGTAACTTATAGTAGAGATGAATTTTATAAATAAGAGTTCATATTATTTTGTAATACACACTAAAAAGATAATAGAAAACTCTTTTTTTTTTTACATTTTTATTATTGTGTTATTATTCTTATTATTTATTTTTCATAGAAATAACTTAAAACACAGGGATTATTAGGATTTTGAAAATCCAAAGATTTGGGAAAGATGCATATTTTTACGGTTACAATCAATCTCATCTCTATATAATTAATTTGAGCATGTCATTAATGGGTTGATGTTTATTAATTAAATAGTTTTATTCAATAATGTTATAAATTAATTACTTTTATATAAAGCATTTTATAAAATTATATATTTTATGGCATATCAATCAATAATTATATTTAATTATTAAATATAGACAGTTAATATTAGGTGAATACACTTAACAAAAAAAATTATTTATTTTTTCATTAATTAGATTACTAAAAGAATGTTAATTAATTTTATATCTACCAAGCTCAAATCATCAATTAATGTTATTTTTATTCATATAACACAAATGACATGGCTAAATATTTATTCATGCCGAAAACCCAAGTTTCAAAGATAATACACACAGGAACACAGACGTGCGTAAACAAAAGGTTGCTGTACCAAACTGCAAAATAAATTAACATTGACCATTTTTCTAATATTCTGCGCCAGGATCTTGTTTAGCACTAAATAGAAAATGTATTTCACTATCTCTGCGAATATCTACAGATACTGCTTTACCTCACAACCAAAATATCGTAGCTGTTAATACGATGGCAAGAACAGCATTGGACCTCCCAGAAACCCAAAAGTCACCCTCTGCTTCTAGTATTAGAAAGAGAATTCTTGACTGCCAAAACTGGAAATCATATTTTGAATCTCATGAGTACCTCTTTGCTAAGAAAATTATCTCCTTCACTGGCTGATCGGAGTCTGAGATATGCGACTATCCTTTGTGGTTCAAGGCATCTACATTGACAGAGGTATGTCCTCCGATAATAAAAAAACAAGCTATGTCCTTGGATAATCAAAAACAAGCCCTTCAGCTATACTCCTTGCCCTTGCATGGCCGAAAAGCTTGCTCACAATAGCCATTGCAAAATCTGTTATAGTAGCATGTCCCTTGCTAGTGATCAGTTTACCATCAATAACTACTTTGGCATCATTCACTAATTCATTCGTTAGCTGGCTTACAACAGAAGGATGTGCAGTGGCTTTCTTATCCTGCAATGTTGCAGGCCAAGCAAGAAATTTAATATATGACTGTTTATACAAGAAATATATATTTCAATTAGTTCCAAATTACCTTCAGTAAACCCTGACTATGTAGAACTGCGGGGGAAGAGCAAACTGCTCCATATATCCTTCCAGCTGCATCTTGTTCTTTCAGCAACTCCTTCAGAACCTTTGATTTGTGCAGTCGCTCGGCCCCAGAAATTTCCCCCTGAAAGTTCATAACAAAACCAAACTTAAAATATAGGAAGAAAAAAATGAAAGAAAATGGAGAAAAGAGCACTTTCAATGTTTTTCTTACTAAAATATCCTTAAATAGAATATGCCTTTTCACTTAAATTTAACTGGCATATAGATGTGCCTTTATAACTTTATTATTTGTCATTTATGCCTCTTAATTTTTATTTTGTTCAATTGGATAACACTGTTGAAAACATTCACAAGATAATTTTTTCCTCAAACTCGAGTCTCTCTAAACCATGCAAGGGCTGAAAACTAGTCATGAATGCTTAATTCAATGGATTTATAGTCAATAAAAAGGATATGAAGCACTCTTGAAATATTGATAAAAAACACGAAAAGCTTATAGTTTTTATTGGATAGAAAGCATATCTCAATATCAAAGTGGGAATTTAAAACTCTTGACACCCTTACACTTCTATCAGAAAAGACGGAAACAAGGATAGTTAATCATATAGAGGCATTTGGTTTGTCTCACCGGAAGAATGATTAAATCAAATATGGACTCAGCAGCGTCACCAATTAACTTGTCAGCAATAATTTTGGTGCCTCGAGATGCCAAAATTTGCAGAGATTTTTGAGTTGAAGCAACAACAACATCCACCTTCGCTCGCCGTAAAATATCCACAATAGTTATTATTTCAATCTCTTCAGAGCCATTTGCAACTGGAATGAGAACCTGTGAGACATTGGAAAAATAATAGGAAGTTCTGGAGTTCAATGATAGTAAAAATTAACACAAACAACAGGCATACCAATCAGAGCCAGCCATAATGTGATATGAGAAAATAATACAATAAATGGAGATTGCAATGGAAATATGCACAGCACTCATATGGAAATATACCTTACATGGAAACCAGCCTTAGAAAAATTATTCATCAAATCAAACTTTCAAACACATTAAAGAATCTGTAAATATTTGGAACCTTTGTGCTAACTTCACGAACCAACTACCAAGAGTTCCTTTAGTAGACTAGATTGTCAAAATAATTTGGATATAAACAGAATCATGATGCGAGAATAAACTTACGCGAGGTTTGTGGTCAACAGACCATTCAACTTCATTAAACTCGTCTTTTCTACGCATATTGTCAGCAGTATGCATCAGCTAGCACACATAAAAGGGTATTAGATCAAGCTTATGAAAATATGTAAACATGTAAGAAACAAATAAGGTAAAATGATGGATGACTTTAATAATAAACAAAAACTGTATATATGATTTCTGGAAACTTAATCTATGCATATCGCATTTCAATTTTTCTGTATTTTTCCTTTGTCTGCCATAAATTACGAATAATATTCTCTAGATCCTTCCTGAGCCATGGAGTTGTGAGGGCTTTTAAGATTACTAGTTTTAGGAAAATTCTCATAGCCCCCTATTGAATAATGAGGGACATCTAATACCTTAATGTTGTGCCCTATCACATTCATTTGAATAAACAATTTACAAAGATCACAAATAATTTCTAAGCCTCCACTCAGCCAAGTGTTTGAAGGACCATCTCAAACTTAATGTACAATTACTGCTTGTTGCATGTGATTTCTAAGCATTAATTAAGCCCAGTGTAGGGGTATAAATAAGTCAAGCTATTTGAGCTCGACCCATAAAATACTCAAATCAAGTCGAGTTCGAACTCAAGTAGCCCCAGTAATGAGTCCAGTTCAAATGTTATAATATTCGACTCAAGTGGCTCACAAGCCTAATCAAGTATTGAGACATTATATATTTTAAATACATTTTATATTATATATAATAATTTACTAATTCAATCTCGAGTTCGAGCTTATTCAAGCTTTATCTTAACAGTAATAAATCAAGATAATATAGATCTAGATTGGCATTTGATGCGTAGGTCTTAATGGCTAATAGGACAGTAGTCATGAGGTTGTTGTAAAGGTGTTCACTGCAAGTCCTCCACAGGAACTCCCATGTTTCCTAAGCTACAAACATAGCTTGTCATTCAAATTTCACACAAGTAAGGTCATTTAGGCTATGTTTGGTGCAATAATCGTGTAGGGGAAATGAAGGGAAATTAAACAAGAGAAATGAAAAAAAAAAAAAAAAAAAATTCTAATTTCTTTTATATTGTTTGGATCTTTTATTTGCAAAATGAAGGAAATGAAAAAAAAATTACCATTCTAACATTATAAAAAAGAAGTAATGAAGAGTAAAGGAAGGGGTATTTTTGTAACTTTCATTTTCCACATCTTTTAGCTTTTAATTTAACTCCATTTCTCTCCAATTTTTCTCCTAAAACTTAAATGACGAAATGTAATTTCCTCTCATTTTTTTTTTTTTTTTTCTTTTTCTTCTTAGATAACCAAACAAAGGAAATTATATCAATTTCCCTTCTTCTCTTTTATTTTCTCTCCATTTCAATCAAAACAAATATAGTCTTAGGGAAAAAGAACAAGTGTAACATGCTTTTCATTAGGACAATATAAGGTAACGACCACTCAATTTTCAAGAAAACATTCTGGGCACTGGAACTTCTAATCGCATGATTTTTGTGCTTGTAAAATATAAAAGACAGCTGAAACACAATTTCTTCCTTAAGTCAAATTGTAAATACTAAGGAAGTTTCACTGAAGCACTGCACAAAGATTGAAGCCACTTCGGTAATGGTATGCTTCATAAATAAAACGAAATTAATAGAATAGCAAAAGAACTTACCAACAATTGTCCAACCTCATTGGCAACATACTCCCCAAACAGCTGCTCAGCTAAAGATAGAGCAAACTCGAAAGAAGTTCCAGGACCACGGCTTGTAGTAAGCTCTCCTGAAACTTGAATATTTGATTTAACAGCCCAGAAGGTTGGAAGTTTGTCCATGAATGCAGGATGACAGGTTGTCTTACATCACATGCTACAGTACAATTAGACAACAAATCTACATTCACATATATTAATCAAAGTTAAATCTTAATCAAATCATGAAAGTCACCTGCTTTTTCTTTAGAAGTCCCCATGGAAGGAGTGTGACAGCCGGAGCAGCACAAATAGCTCCATATAACCTTTTTTCCTCCACTTGTTTGCTTGTGATTCGCCGGAGAACATCACAATCTCTTAACCTTGCTGAACCAGGCATTCCTCCCTTAAAAAAAGACGCATTTAACATTACCCATTGTTGAAATGATACGTCCAAACTAAACTACAGAAACTAATACAAAATTTTCATTAACATCCACTAACACTGCCTTAAACTAAGAAAACACAGGTCAGAGTAGGAGAGGAACATCCCCCTCTCTCTCTCTCACATACTCACACACACACACAAATAAGTAGTGTTCTCATCTAATAATTTTCAATTTTTCATTATTCTATCAATGCATTTTATTTCTACATCCAACTGGGGTGAATTATCACTACAAAATTCAAAATTCTACAATACAGTGAAAATCCGAAGTTAAAGCCACCAACCGGCAAAGCCACAAGATCAAAAACTTCATTAGAACAGTTGGTGATGGAGGTATCAGCAACCAGTCTAACGCCACCAGCAGCTTCAATCTCAAGCTGTGATTCTACAGAGGCAACAATCACCTCTGCACCAGCTCGGCGTAGAACATCAACAATAATAACTGCCTCCATTTCTTCTGTTCCAAATCCAATTGGAACCAGAACCTGTTCATCCACAGAAACCACAAAATCAAGAATTATCTGAAAATTTAAAAAAGAAATTATCAAAATTTCAAAACAGTAAGCATTTTAAAGAAAAGGGTTTAAGGAAAAAAAAAAGACCTTTACCTTCTTGGGCGGCACGGAAGCTGAGGTGCTCGCATCTAAATTAGTTGTTGTGGGAATTGTAGGAGATGGAGTTTTGTTGGATTTTGAAGAGCTCTTTCTTAGAGTTCGCGTTTTTGGCTTGGGAGGAGAAGCCATGGACGCGAATGAGAAAGAGGAAAGTGAAGTTGCTGAGGCAGCTGTTGAAGTAGAGGGCCGGATTAAAGAAAGCTTTGAAGGAGGTGGCGATGAACAGAACAAAGACTCCATTGTGGATTGCGTAGCTTTTGCAGTGGAGCTTGGCTGAACTAGAACCGTAGACCCTACCGACATAGCCATAATGTACAGGATTCTGTGCTACGGTTACTTTGTGTTTTTCTCAAGTACAACGAGTTTAAAATAGCAAATTTTAAACTGAAAATAGCCAACTTTTAACTAGTTACCTGTTAAACCAGTAACTTTTTTCCTTTGCTCCTCTCTCCCCTTCTCTTCCCTTTAAACTCTCTCTTTCCTGTTCTTCCTCCCGCCGCTACGCTTCTCTTTCTCTTTGTATTGAATTTTTTCCTCTTCTTCTTTTCTTTTCTTTCCTCTTCTACTTTTTATGCAATCACCATGTCAATTCAGGTTCCGGTGCTAAGGACGACGATGATTTTAAGAGCAGCAAAGGCACCGCGGTTAGCTCGATTGTTGCATATGGTTGATATAAAAGGCGCTTCCATTATCAGTCTACAAAGGTTTTGAAGGTCACGCTTCGGTGATATCAAGTGCGAAATTGCCTGCGATGAGGTCCTAAAAACGGCTGAGGTTAGTACTCATCCTCAATAATCTCGCTTTATTCTAGAATTTCATGGGGAAAATGTATTAGGTCAGCTTATTCACGCTAAACTCGAGAAATCGAGTTTAAAATTTTGTGCGTAATTAGGTTTTTAAGTGGCAATTTCATTGGAAGTTGTTCTTTTCCCGTTGCAATCATTGAACCCGTTGAAGCCCTAGCACGGCTCATTATCCAGTGGACTTTTTTATTCTTTTTAAATGGTCTATAGTATTGGAGGATTCTGGAACAAAATATTGTAGGTTTACAAATTTCTATATGATTCGTAGTTTGTTCTGTTTTTGAACATTTTTTCTACATTGCTTATAATCTTTGGTTGTGTTTTAGAGATTAACAGTTTGTGGAATGCTGATGTCTGGTTTTGCCTCTTAATTGTAATATGGTTAATTCAGTGTTGCACTATTTTGTACTATATACTTGAACATCTACTAATCCCATACTTGTCATGCCCTGTTGAATACAGAATTTTCTGGCACTCTGTGCTAGGGGTTATTGCAGATCGACCACAAGGTCTTGCCGCTCGTTCGCTTTCGGTGCAGGCGCGGCTGTTGAGCCGCCGCTGACCAGCCTCCTTTCTCCTCCGCCAGCCAGAAATTCCAGGTTCCAATTATTTTTTTTTTTTGTATTTATCCTTTTTTTTTAGTTAGTTTTAATTTTGTGTAATTAGTTAGATTTAATTTGTATATTTGTGCTAGTTTTTTAAATGTTAATTTCTGTTGGTAATTAATTGGAAATTTTTTCTGGTAAATTGGGAAAAATTTAATAAAGAGAAGTTATAAGAAGATGAAAATGGGTGGCCTATAATCTCTAAACTCTAAAGTGGTGAGATGAAGCGTTCTTAGTTTCATATACCCAAGATAATATGACCCACATCAATCGAATTCTATAATCCAAAATGCAATGGTCTGACCTTTGATAAATCTCTCTCTTTATTGTTTGGCTTTTGTTATCCTTTGATACGTTGCTCTCTTTTTATTTATCTGTGAAACAATTTCTATGATTGTCAGACCAAGGTTTCCCTTGATGACTTGCAGTCTGATGTTGTAGAGAAGTTTCCAATTGGAAGTTCTGACACTGCAGTAGAACTGATAAGAATTTCTCTTGAGAATTGTCTTTCTTCTAACCCAACACTAAAAGATATAAATTTCAAAGTTTTCCATGGTACAAGCGTTACTGTATGTGGTACCGTTGGTTCAAGCAAATCAAGCCTACTTTCCTGCATTTTGGGAGAGGTACCCAAGATCTCAGGGACACTCAAGATAAGCGGGAGAACGGCCTATGTTGGTCAGTCACCTTGGATACAGAATGGCAAGATTGAAGAGAACATATTATTTGGTAAGGAGATGGACAGAGAAAAGTATGAAAGGATACCGGAGGAATGTTCCCTGAGGAAGGACCTGGAAATCCTCTCATTTGGTGATCAAACAGTTACAGGTGGACAGAAACAAAGAATACAAATTGCACGAGCTCTCTCTACCAAGATGCTGATATCTATCATTTTGATGATCCTTTTAGTGTTATTGATGCACATACAGGATCTCATTTATTTAAGGTGAATAATCCTTGTTTCTCAACAACATTGGAAATGGTGCAGGCCATTATTTGATTTTAATTAAGTACTGCTAATTGAAGAAAATATTTGCATTTTGTGATATTTTTCTGTTTTGCTTTTTTTTTTTTTTTTCCTTTCTTCTTTACACAATGCAAAATAGAATCACACTTCTCGTAAAATTGTTTGTTCGATCATTGCATGAGAGGCAGTTCTGCTTGGCCTTTTGAGTTCAAATACTGTTATTTATGTTACTCATCAAGTTGAGTTCATACCTGCTGTTGATCTAATATTGGTGAATACTTGAGTTTCTATTCTTTAATGCTCTTGATAGAGTGGAGCTGCAATTTTCAATGTAGAAGAAAGGGTGGAAGCTTATTTATTGTTGGAAACTATGCGTGGTAGGTGTGGTTTAAGTCTAATTCAAATTTAGATCAATAGTTCATATGTACAGTAAAACTTTTGTAAATTAATATTATGATAAATTAATAATTTCTATTATATAATAATTTTCTACTCTCGATTTGGGCTAATAGATTAAATTAATAATTTGGATAAATTAATAAAATAATATTTTTTAAAAAATTATTATATAATTATATAGTCTTATTCATATTATGAATTAATAATTTATTAATATTATACATATAATAAATTATGATATGTATTTTATTAAAATATAATTTTAAATATTATTTAAAATCTAAATAATTGTATTTATTTTTTACTCACTTTATTTAAATCATATTCATTTATAATTTTTTTATTCAATTCAATTATTTCATATTTAATTAATTATTTTTTTTTATTATAATTAATTTGTATTCAATTAATTATATATTTTTTTATTCATTTTAATTAATTTATATATAATTGATTATATATTTTTTGTTCAATTCATTTAATTTATATTGAATTAATTGTAAAATTGATAAAATATAATAAATTTTTAATTGATTAAAAATATATTTATTGAATTGTAATTTTTTTTTAAATTAATAAATTATTAATTTATTAATTAATTAATATTTATTTTAATTAATAGAATTTATGAATTTCAACAGTATTAATTTATAGAAGTTTTAATGTATGTTGAGGTTACATATATTCATATTTCAATTTGAGTTCTGTATTTGCATTCATGAATTACTTTTTCTTTGCATTTTATTTATTTGATCTTCTTATTTTATTTATTTGATCTTCTTATTTTATATTATTATCTTATGCATCCAGTGGAATGTGTAAATATTATTTAAAAAAAATAATTTATTGAAAATATTAGTTTGTCCATAAATTTCCTAGGAAGAATAAACTACTCTTTATTCTAATTTCCTAAATACAACTCCACCATAATTAGATGTATTTTAGTCTTTAATATTCAAAATTTTAAACTCTACATCTAATCAATTTTTAAACTCTCCCAGATTTGGGAAACTAATTATGTGGTATGCAAATTCAATTGGAAAAAAATGATTTCTTGAGGATTGAACGCTAGCAATTTACATAAACCAGTATGATGTTATGATTGATGTACTTGTGATTATTTGATTTAGTGCCTTGACATGCTAAAAACATTAACAAGAGAACTTCCATAAAACACTAATTTTACACCACTGGATAAGCTAAAACAATAATGACTTTTTTTATTCTTACTTCCTAAGGCTTCAAGTTTGAGTCTTTTCACCATTAGATTAAGAAACCTTTGGCATTCAACATGTTAAAGGTTTCATATGATGTAATGATATTATTGATACATGAAGATAATAAAACAGAATGAACAAATTCTCTGTTCATAAGTTTTCTTATCAACAGAAAGATGAACAAAATGAAACTATAAACAATTTGAGACAAGATTTGCCAACCCAACCTAGTATCCCATATGAATTTTAAGGTTGACGTTGGACTCTCGTTGCGGTTAACTTGGACATCCAGTAATTATAAAGTGTGAGATGATTAGGTTTCTAACTCCAGAATTTATAAACTAACTTCTTTTTTTTTTTTTTTAATTTTGCTGCACGGCCACATTTCAATTCTAGGTATAGAAATATTAAGGTTAAATAATTAAGTTACAGTAAAATAACATAATTTAAAACTGAAAAATGCACTTGTGAAATTGCATCTTATAAGTTCGTCGACAAATTTTTTATCGAAACATAAATTTATGTAACCAATAACTTGTTACAATCATATTGAAAACTTAGTTAACAATTAATTCAGCCACAGTCATTAATTTTATGAAAATTAAATTTTTTTCATATTATTTTGTAAATGATAAATTTTTACAAAAAAAAAAAAAAAAAACAAAGCTACTTTACAAAATAAATTAAAAAAGAAGAAGTGATTAAGTTACAACACATTTAAAGAAAAGGGTGTCATTTACTTGTAATTTGAAAACTTAAAAAACAGAATTTTCTTACACATTATAAAAAAAAAAAAAGTTAATGTTTTGTAAAAATTGATGGTATTTTATAAACTGGTTGATTTATAAAATAATATACTACAAACATTAATATTGTATAAAAAAAATAGAAAATTTTATAAAAATTTGTGATATTTTATAAATAACATTCGTTAGCAAAATAATACGCTACAAAATTTAATATTTTGCAAAAAAAATTAAATAAAATTATAAAAATTGGTGATATTTTATAAAGTTCTTCGTCTACAAAATTAAAATATTATAAACACCTATATTGTAAAAATTAATGGAAAATTTTGAAAAAATTATATTGTGTGGATGACTTCATTTGACAAAAAAAAAATACAAAATAAGCCTTAATATTGTATTAACAAAAATTAAAGTACATGAAAGTTTAGTTTCAAATTAGATTAAAATACACATCATAGTGAATTAGATAGCTATTTATTAATACTTAACAAGTGAGAAATAAGTAAAAATTAGGTGAATTCGATTTGCAGATTAATATTTATACCACAAATTATAATTATTTTGTAAATAAGTGATAAATTTTAAAAAGTGAGTCATATTTTATAAATTTATCGATTTACAAAATAATACAATACAAATTCTAATATTTTATAAAAAAAAGTGAAAAAATTTGTTAAAATAATTGATAGTTTGTAAATTTATCGATTTATAAAACAATGTAACACAAATCCTAATATTTTGTAAAAAAAATGAAAAATTTTATAAAAGTAGCTGATATTTTATAAATTCACTAATTTAAAAAATAATGCACTATAAACCCTAATATTTTGTAAAAAAAATGAAATATTTTGTAAATTAATTGATTTATAAAACAATACATTACAAATTCCAATATTTTTTAAAAAATTAAAAATTTTTATAAAAATGGATGATATTTTATAAATTCGTCGATTTATATAATAATATACTATAAACTCTAATATTTTATAAAAAATATGAAAAATTGTAATACCCTCTATTTGCTTTACACATATTATGAGTTGTGTATATAGTAAATTTTTATTTTCTATATAAGTTTGAATTGTTTATAATATTCATAATTGCTTTTGATTATGTTCTACTCAAATTTTTATCACCGTAGTCTATTTAAAGTGTTTAGTCTATTTAAGGTGTTTATATATATATATATATATATATATATATATATATATATATATATATATATATACTTTTGAGATTTGATTTGAACTTTAGTTTGATTTGCAAAAGAAGAGAAATGTATTAGTCAATATAAAGGGTTTTAAGAATTTTGAAATTTGAGAATGTTGAAACTCCATTTTCATAGCCTTAAAGAAAAAATTTGGAAAAGTGTAAAATATAAAAATTGTAGAGTTATGTCTTATATATATAAATTTAAGTTAATTTTGAAAATATTATGTGTGTGAGGAGATATTTCACCTTACTCAAGACTAGTTCAAGTTGCTACCTTTGTAGGTAGTCTGAGATTATTTAATTAATTTGAGGACTTTAGAGACTTATTGGATAAAGTGTCAAACATTAAAAGTGCTCATTTATGTGTTATCTAGGTGTCTATAAATTAATTTTTTAATTGGATATGCAAGTTTGGAGATATAATCATACAAACAAAGTCTGCCCGGATGACACTTGCAGTGAGACATATTTAATTTTGAAAATTCACCATAAATTATGTAGTGGATATTTTAAGCTGAATTTTTGATGTGTTGTAGTTTTATACGTCTAATTTAAGTGAAAAAAATTGAAATAATTGAATTTTTGTTGCTCAAGATATAGCTTGTTTAACCTATTATGCCAAGTGAATTTTCTCTAGGTGAACAGTAACGTGAACAGTAACAATTCCCTATATATAGTTGCCACTCCATTTCTGCTAGATTTTTCCTACAGTTTTTCTCCATTTCTTCATCTTCAAACCTAGAATTCTTTACTCATTCTTCTAAAGTATTAATACCATAAATAATAATTCATTTTGGGAAGGAAATACTATAAGAAAACTATTAAATCCTCCCAAGGTCAAAATTTCTCCAAAATTATCTTTTGAGGAGGAAGAGGTATTTTCTCTAGAACTAAATTTTTATTATGATTTGAGGTTTTAGATTGTTAAAATAGTTATGTATGAGTTATAAGGAGTATATTATATATATTTATGGCTAAGAATTTTGGTTATTGGAAGAATTAGGGCAAATGATGAATAGTAAGGTGAATAGTGCTAATTTCTCTAATATTCTATAATTTTTTTTTTATAGTAGTTAAATTAAGTTTAAAAACTATCTAAATAAGTTTTAGAGAGTCTCTAATTGCAAGATATTGATATAGGTAATGTTGGGTAAAAAAAATCCTAAAAATTGTGATTTGTTGAAATGTGTTAGGCTTGGAGCATTAAAGTGTTAAAGAGTTGATTAGAGCTTGATAGGAGTTTTTGAGCTTAGGTTTGGATTTTGCTTTTTTGGAGGTGAGTTATGCATATGTAATTTTATATATTTATATATGTACATATATTATTTTTGTCACATTTGACCTGAATTTTATTCTGATATGCATTGCTAAATTGTTAAATCCCTTGAACCCTAATATTGCTTGACTATATATACTTTGTAGTCATTGTTATTATTTTAGAGCTCGGTTTGCTACCCATTTTTTGGAACCAACTAACTATTATAGTATAAATTGATTATCCTGAAATGTTCATTGTTAACTAATTCGTTGATTGATAAAAACCTCTGTTGAATATTTGTTAATTATACAAATACTTATATTATGAACCAAGTAAGTGTTAGTATCAAAATGTTTTCCCTATGAGGAATAAATCATAGGACCGTGTACACTAGTGACTTAACTGATAAAGTCAAAAGTATCAGAGTCATTCATAGAGGGGACAAAGTTTTTCTAGGTGTGTGTTAGCGCAAGCACATGTACTCTGTATGGAGATCGTAGTACTCTTGTACTGTTTATGGATGTTGTTAGACTCTTGTTCTATTTCTTTGTTGCTCTGATGTTTACGTTGCTTTACCCTACATATATGTATATATATCTATAATGTGCCATTTCTTGTAGGCACTTCTAATTTTTGATTTTTTTTTTAATCTTTGATTCTGATTCTGATATGTATATATTCATTGATTATATATATTATGATATTTGTAATATGAACTCTATCTTTTATATATATGGACAAAGACAACATTTTCGAACCTCTGATTTGATTATGAACCTCAGGTATGACATATGCATCATTAATTGAGTTAAAGATTCACCATCCTTCTATTGTGATTTTTAGGTGCTAGAGTCGTTAGTCCAAATATCGAGAATAGAGCTTATTGACTTTCTTCCTCCAAGAAGCTAATTTAAATTATAGACTTTGACTATTTTTGGATGTTAATATTATTTTGAGTTGTAATTCTTTAATAGCTTCATAATATTTGAATGGTATGTAATATTTTTTTGGGATATCATTTGTTTATTTTGGATAGAGTACCTCATTTGCCTTTTATCCATGGCGAACAAGTTGATTATATTTTGGATCACTATATCACAAGATGATATTGCAAGTTGATGATGTTTATAATTTGAATTGTGAATTGATATTGGTTTCATCCTACTATAATCGTAAAACATGTTTGGCCCTTTCAGCTTGCCTTTGTCCTTTCCACCGCCTTTTTTGAGTTTTAGTCATGACATGCCTCATGACTAGAATATTGCCCAACCAAGTAAAAATATTTTGTCTACTTGGCACATGTTTCTCCATCTTTACACATGTTGTGGTTTGGGCCTAAAAGTTAACCGATTTCCCAAATCACCTAATCGCCTACCTCTATAAATCCCAGGTGGATTTCTAGGCATCCTAATGAACGAATCTTTCTCATGAGCATGTTGGGTTAGCCTATGTTGCTCCACCCTTCAGGCAACCATATCTCTCTATCGTTTATTTTGTTGGACAGGTCTAACTATGTAATGCCCTAAAAAATTTCCATAAGAACACAGTAATATAATTAATTATTGGACTGGAAATACTGATATAATTAAGAAAAATTTTTGAACCTCAGTTAGAATACATTTGTGATACTGTCCCGGAAAACATCGGTATTAATTACAATGCCTGGAGAAATAGTAATTCTGTTAACTGATGAATTTCTAATTCAGACCAGGGGGTAAAGAATCATTTATATATATATATATATATATATATATATATATATATATATATATATATATGTGTGTGTGTGTGAAAATTTAGTGAAAAGGAAAAGTTTAAAAAATATTTTGGAACACTGAAAATAAGAATAATGACAAAATCGTAAATAAGTCAAACTTTAGGGGCATTGTGGAAAATCCACTGTATGAGTTCTAGAATGATACTGAAACTATTTTTATAATAAAGAACATATAAAAAGAAGTCATTTCAATTCTCACTTTAAAACTTGATTCTCAACAAAATTAATAAAATAAATTATAGAAGGAAATGGGGTTAAAGTCCAATTATTAGAAAGTTTAAGGACATAAATATAATTTACCTATTTTGCGTTACTATATAAGCTTGCCTTAGCCATTTTTGCTTCATCTTTTCTTCCTCCCTCACTTGGTCGAACACCATATCCATTCTTCCACTAAATATTTCAAGTTATTTTCTTAAGAAAACCTAAAGAAAACTTAAGATCAACCTTTGATTCTTCCATTTCCAATCATGATTCACTTGGAAAATAAAAAAATTTTAAGATCTATCACCATAAAAGTTTCGACCCACTCACCATAATGATTTAGGTCTATTAGATGTTAAATAGAATGTGTTTTGTGTTCAATTGCATCAATTGATGTATTTGATAGTTTTTCCCAATTCCAAACCCTAGATTGAAGTTGAGTGATTTGAATCTTTGAATTAGTGTTAGCTAATGTTTAATAAGCTTAGAATATATTAATTTTAGACTAATGGACGGATAATTTGTTATTGGTTTGATGTAGAACACAAAGAATTGGATGAATGTGATTTTTGCCTCCTTTGATGTTTTTGATGGCAAATCAATTTTTCAAGCTAATTGGAAGTGCGAGGTGAGTTTAATATGTATCATTTGTCATGTCTAATGCATTGATTTAATGATTGGAATCCTTCCTTAAAAAACACAATGTTGGCCGAATGCTTGATGGCTATTTCTTTGGAAAATTTGTTCATGTTTTCCTTTGATTTCACTTGCCATTTGAATCCTCTTAATGATGTTTATTGTTGGATAATTGTTGCCTATTGAGTTGCCTTGATTGTAAGCTTATTGTTAATTGTATGGGCAATGTCAATGTTGCTCTATAACCTAGCCAAATTGTCCATTCAAAGTTGCACACCAAGTGTTCGATGAAATGTCTAGTTCATTTGCCATAGGCCTACCATTTGTTTTATCCGTAGGCCTACCATTTGAATGCCATCGTTTCCAGCGACATTAGCATGCCAATTGAGCCAACTTCTTGACTTTGATTGTTTAACTTATGATTCATCCCAATGTTAATTACTATTCTTATTACTATTGTTTATTGTACCTTCCATTGTTTATTCACTGCTTAATTGTAGTATCATTTGATTAGTTCACGAGCTATTGATACTTGATGAGACCATTATTGTTTATTTGTATTTAATGACTTGTTCTATACCTATATTGGTTCTAGTGTGATATGACATAGCTTTTTATCTAACGGGGTAGCGAGTACATTTCGTTGGCGATGTGCACATTGTATACTGGATACCCTAGCTGGGAAAGGTTAACTATCCTAGCCATAAGACCTAATCATTCTTATGTATATTGATATGTGATCAACACATGTTATATGAGTTTTATGGCCCATCATTTGTTTTATTTACATGATATGATATTCATTGACTTGTTTATTAATTATACAGTCTTTCACTGTATTCTGATTCCTTATTCTGTAAACAATGAGCATATTAATATTTATTGATTATATGCCTATTGTTCATTGACATTCTAGCCATTTCCTTGGATGATGCATATTAGATTCACTGAGTATTATATACTCACCTCTTTCAGTTGTTTCCCCTTTCTAGGTGCAGAGTAGGAGGCAGGATCCCAACTTTTGATCTCCTATGGATTCTTGCAGTGTGTGTAGTGATAGTGTAATTAATTTAACACTGTATTTTTGTATATATATTATAGTTGCTCTATAGTTTTGTATAAATGGTATAATTGGACTATAATTATGTATGTATGGTATAATATGAGTTTAAGTATGGATATAGCATGTGATGATGATAATTACAGTTAAGTGTAGAATGAATTACAGATAGATTACAGAATACCAAAATGGATGTTAATTAAGTAATTGATTTAATAATGAGATAGTATATGATAATAGTATTTGGTACTAGGTTCTACGGGTGCCGGTCGCCTCTGACATCTCCCGCATCCTAGGACCGTCATATTCCGAAATCGGAACATGACCAACTAGATTGGGATTTGACTTCTTGAGTCCAATGTTTTTCTTAATTTTAGGAACCATCTGAATCTCTAACTTGCATGATGGGCAAGTAATGCAAGCATCTGCCTGAATCAAATCTATCTTTGCTGCATCTTACCGATCACCCACTGATGATTCCTCTTTAGACTATTTCTTTCCTTCAGATTTTGTCTGCAAGTCAACTCTTTTCCTTGGTCGTATTATTGGATTTCGCTTTGACATCCCAACTCCTAATATTCTTATTTCTGACATATTGATGTCAGTCATTTCTTATAATATGTACCTCTGGTAAATGCTCTTTTATAATCTTTCTCCATCAACAGCCTTTCATAATTGTTGACTCAGTCTAGGAGATCATAAAAGTCCCTAAATCTATGGCCCTCAAAGTGTTCCCTAAATGTTATATTTATACCACTGAAGGCTAAATTCACCAGCTCCGCTTTTGAAATGCTAGCATTACAATAAGCCTTAGCCTTTCTAAACTTGGCCACATATTTCTCAACCGATTCTCCTGGCATCTATGTTGTTCTTGCCAGATCGGCCAACGTCACTATTGGTGGAGTTAGATAAAACTTGGTATGAAATCTCTCCTCCATTTGACCCCAATAGGTGATGGAATCCGGTTGCAGATTAGTATACCAAGTGAAGCTGATCTAGTTAAGGAATTGCTAAACAGCCAAAGTTTAAGGAAATTTTCGGCTAAAGCTTCCCCATATTGAGTTGTGAATTGAGAGATATACTCCACTGTATTTGAATTATCTTCCTTCGAGAAAAGAATAAATTCTAGAATCTTGTATCCTCTAGGAAATTGATACACTCGATTAATCCAGTTCGGATAGGGTTTTCTATATACAGGTCTAAAATTATTCATGAATTCAATACCCATTCTTCTCAGGGCTCGGGCTAGATCATTATCTACTACTGGTGGTACTCTTTCTTCCCTACCCCCAAGCAACTGGAATCCCATAATTTTTGTCATGTGGTCGAGGGAACGACCTTTAATCATTATCATGAACATATAAAGGATCCTCTTCCCCCCTATTATACTCATCTGGTATTGCATTGAATAGAGGGTTTTGATTATTACCTAGGTTAGGACAAGCTCCCAAATAATCCCTGTTAAGATCATTCCTTTCAGCTCGACGAAGTATATTGATCTCACAACCTCTAGGTTCATCCCTTGGATTAGGAATATTCCTTCTGAAATGATCAGCAAAATTTCTTCTACCAGCCATATCATCATTTCTCCCTTCTATGAGCTCGATAAACCGGGTTAACGCTACAGTAAACCGATCCAAAGATCTATCAATTTGGTTTTCATCCACCATTGGCCTCATCACCGTGGCCAATTCTTGCACCATCCCCATGTACAGATCATGATTCTCACGGGAAACTCTTTCAACTATTGTTCTCTGATCGGCTGCACTCAAAGTAGCAGCCCTTGGCTAAACAGGTTGCCTATCATAAACATGATCTACCTAGTTAGAATCGACTACCTCTTTAGGATGTGGATCTCCAACAGCATTCACCGATGTCCTGCTTGCTTCTCTAGTTGGTTCTAGATTTTTGTCAATTGGCTTATTTCTAGCCATAACTACTATTCTAAGTTAAAGTCTCACTGGGCATGCCAAAAAGATATTTGCTTTGAAAATCAGCTAATGATTTTATTACAAATAATTAACCATAATTAAAGTACAATTTTGTTTTTTGATTGTTTTAAAATGTGTCATTGATTACAGTCTAATGGCTCAATATAAGAATTGACAAAAACAAAGACTTGAAAGGACCCCAACTTGATCAATATGTTGGTCGAACAGTCAATTGACCTCAATCAAAGATTTGAATGGAAGTTATTGAAGTAGCTCGGTATATAGATCTATTTCATCAAATTTGCTGCTTCGATGGCTTGATGTTTAGGCTGCATGGACCGTCAACCAAGGGTGTGATATATAGGTTGTACCGAACCGTCAATCACTGAAATTAGTATGTAGGTTAAACAATCAACTCTGAGTAACTATGTAAAGAGAATTAAAGTAGTCCAAATTTTGTTTGTGTGTTTGTAGAGAGCCCAAAATGAATCCGTACTGCTCTATTTATACTGATTCGAGAAGTAATTAACTGAGGAGTGGGCCATGTTTTTCGGACCTTAACTTCTATTGAATGTGGCCACTTTATATGGTTATGGGTGGTAACTGAATTCTGTGTTGTTTGATCAGTTATGTTAACTGCTTCTATCATGCCCACGTTTTCCTACGTGGTTGGATCAGAACATTAGAACTGTTGCACCTGTTATGTCCACGTTCTCATGTATTTACTGGGCATGTATCCAAAATTTAACTAGTGGCCCAATAGGCTCTGAGTTCATATAGGTCTAATAGCTTATAGGTTCAACCCTTTTCTTTTGAGTCAATATCTCATTTTGAGCACGTGTTAATAGATATCTATTAATAATGTGATTCCATTGCATTCATACAGACTCTTGTTGCAGGATTTGCTAGAATTTTGGACAACCTGTTGGTATCATCGGAAAGAATGGGATCTTGTTTAATGAATCTGCTCTAAAGCGGGCCCACTTTATTGAACTATGTACTCAACGTAACATTCCTTTGGTTTTCCTTCAGAATATCACTGGAATCATGGTAAGTTAATCTGTCCTGCTTTCAAATAATCTTTTGGTGGAACTTTCCATTCATTATGTGTGTTGTACTGCTGTTATAAAAAGGAACATACCGAATTAAATGATACGGTAGAACTGCTATGTTCATTCCTTTTCGATTGGATTCTATAGTTTATGTAGTCCTTGACAAGAGTCCAGTTGGCTTGTTGAAAATTAAGTAGATGAGAATTTTATACATAAAAAGAAAAAAAAAAGTAGGCAAAAGAAAAATAAATTACCAAATCATGTGCCACATAGTATGAGGGTTTTATTGAATATTTGAGGTATCAATTTGATGTAAGAATAAAGTACAGGAGAAAGGAAATCAGAATGAATGGACTCAAACAATTTGGATTGAACCTTACAATATCAGACTATACCTGTAATTCAAGTCACTTCATTTCCTCCAACTGAGATGGACAAAGAAGGAAATCCAAGCTTGTAGCTCAAGGTCGGTAATTAAAAAAGAAAACAGTGCTTCCTTGTTCTTCACAGTTATACTATGGCATGGACTTACCAGAATATGGAATTTGAGCTTTCCACACTTAGGGCATGTTTTCCTTTTACAGTAAGATATGTGGAAAACTTAAATTTTTGAGGGGCCTTTCATATAATCCAGGATACAGTTTTACCCTGAGAAGTTTATCGGGACATTATTCTGGATTGAAAAAATAGTATGGAGAGTGAAATAAGATTTAGACCCAGCATTAATTTATAAGTGAGTGCAGATTCATATATTAATTTGTAATTTGATTTCTTGTGTGTTATAATGTGGAAGATAGTACATGATGCTTTGCACTTAATTCAGAGTTTTCTAGCTTCTTTTGGTTTGATTACTGTGTCGCTTCTGTTTTATTTTGAAAAAACAACTTCTAAGATAAAGAATTAAACCCATATAGATCTTAAACCACGATTTTCTTCCACACTGCTGGAACAATGACACCATGCCATTTGGCAGGTTGGTTCAAGGTCTGAGGCAAATGGTATAGCAAAATCTGGAGCAAAAATTGTAATGGCAGTTTCTTGTGCAAAGGTTAGTTTATTCCTTTTGTTTCATTTCATTTTATCTTTGATTCTGTGTGATTGCATTGATAGTTCAGCAAGAAAAAACCACAATAAAAGTGATGAAACTTTAGATTCCATTTGTGATAATTATATTTCTAAGGGAGAAAACATTAGAGGAGAATTATTTTATATTTTTTTATTAATGTTTGTGCAGGTTCCAAAGGTAACTATTATTGTTGGTGGAAGCTTTGGAGCTGGAAACTATGCAATGTGTGGTCGGGCATATAGTCCCAATTTCATGTTTCTTTGGCCAAATGCTAGAATATACGTGATGGGTGGTGCTCAGGTAGTTTCTGCACTCCTTTCACTTGACCAAGTTACAATCTTCTATATATTGTCTTTAAATGAACAATTAAATGTAGAAACAAACAGTTTTGTCTGCCTAACTTTGACTGTGCTTAGAAGACCCTTTAATGGTCCTCTCTGGAATTCTACATTCTGGATCTGATATCTGGGTCATGGACCATTTATCCATTTTAAGGGTGGTGGCTATTCTAAACTCAAAAAACTATATTATTATTTGTGTTTATGACAACACAGTGACTGGTGAAGGCAAAAGTTTGAAAACTATTTCAACAACTTTAATGTGACTGGCTGTGCTATTCCTCCACATATTATTTTTTTATTCTTTTAAAATTTTCTTGCATTTTCCTGTTTTGTTTCTGAATTTGCATGATAATCTTATCCTTCTAATTCTCTGAAGAAATTAATACTATATGGATTGTAATTTCTTGGGTCTGAAATCTATCGTTGCTCTTTTAGTGCTGATAATTTACCTGTTTTAATGTTCAGGCTGCTGGCTGTTAAGATTATTATGAGAAGTTTTGTATTTTATTCTTCTTGAATTAATTAAAGGAGTACAGTCCTATTTATACACATCTAATAAAACTAAAAGAGAAACAAATATAGAACAAATAATAATTCCTAATTAATACAAGTGTAATTCCTATTATACAATATAGGAAATATACATAATCCTTAATACAAGTGAAATTCCTATTTTACAATATAGAAAGTATCTCTACCGGGGGGGGGGGGGGGGGGGGGGGGGGGGGGGGGGGGGGGGGGGGGGGGGGGGGGGGGGGGGGGGGGGGGGGGGGGGGGGGGGGGGGGGGGG